>CACRXK020005252.1:0-28714 GCA_902702795.2 Paramuricea clavata
GTCACTTAGTTTCCTTAAGAATATAGAAGAAAACATCAAATTTCTGAAGGGCTTTCAAAATTCTGACGAATTTCCGAGGGGGACTTATAAAAACATGCTTCTTAGGGGTGTGAAATTGGAAGACGTCGTCGACAGGGGGTGTAGATATTAAATGGAATGGCCCAATGTTCGTTAGTTGTAAATTTGCTGATTTGAAATATTCTATATCACGATATTTTACTTGTTAGAACGCAAATACATTGTATAATTAAATGAATGGTACTAAAACTTGTGTGAAATTGAAATGAACGAACTTGCGTACGGCAGTGGTACTCTTTAATCTTTCGGCAAATAAAACTGGACGAAACCTCTGTCTTTCGGCTTCGGTGATAACATTTTCCTCGTTTCTCGCTCCAGTTTTAGGTTTTAGGTTTTAGGATACAGATCAGTGTTCTTCGGCTTTTGGTACTCAGTCTCTTTCGCAAAGTTCGTGCATCAAAACTTTGGCTAGCACTTTTTTCCATCCAGCAAACCGCCCTATCGATTTTGTAAAGTCGTTTCTTTTTGGATTTTTTTGTTAATTCGGTTAGGGTTAGGGTTAGGGTTAGAGTAGAGGTTGGGGTTAGGGTTAGGGGTTAGAGGTTAGAGTAGGGGTAGGGTTTGGGTTAGTTACATAGCCATTTAACACCTCTTCTATCTTGCGAAAATGACGTCAGGTCAGTTTGCTGGATGGAAAATAGTGCTAACCCAAAACTTTCAGTTTGTTTTGATTTTTGGTGAATCTTGCTTCGTTATTTTCAGCTGTTTCCTTTTCAATTCTACTGTCCTTTCGTGTGCTCATGAAGAATTGAAAATGCTCTTAATATTGCAAGCCAATAATGGAAAGTATGTGTGCACTATCCGTGTTTATTATTGAATATTGAAGAAGATATTTTCGATAAAGTTTGTTGTTGCTAGTACAGTCTGTAGTACATGTACTGTAATATGTTGATAACATGTTTGTGTTTCTAGACCTAGTACAGTAATAATTTAGTATATAATGAAAGTTAATATGTTATTATTTAAGAAAAAAGGTGTTAAATTATGGTTAAACACCTATAGTTCATATCGACGTGATTGTTGCTATGGTTTGCGAGCCTAAATTGCCTGTGGAATTTTGAAATGGTAGCAAAATATTATAATTAGTGCAAAATATTGAGTGCACGTTGTACTCTAGTGACTTTAAAGTGCCTAAGTGGAATTATGAGTATTTTGCTACCAATTCATCTTTTGTTTGAACTAGGACATATTTCAGGTGCCAGGTGTAAGAAGGTCATACAGTGCTGTCAATGTTAAGTGCTGTCACCAGTGACTCTCAAGCTTTGTAGAAATGCCTGAAAAGCCACAGAACTACAAATAAGGAACCCACAATATGTGTGGAAAACTTTGCGCTATTAGTATTACAGCGTAATTCTTTGATGCACTGCACTATATAATCGATGGTTGATTTCAAAAAGCTAATATAAATTGCCTTATTGGTAGAATTGAACCCATGATCTCAGAGGTGAGAGGCGCTTGCTCTGATGACTGCGCTACCGAAGCCCCCTGGCATTCATCTGCCAGTGAAATAGTTACATGAACTATAAATTATATATTTAGAATCACATAGGCAGATCTCCAAGGCCAAACAGCAAAGACCTAATGCTCCTAAATTATCAGACCAGGTGGGTTAAAACAGCATCAAGATTTTTTTATAAATTGCATGCTCTCTTGCAAGGGAGTGTGGCTTTCCTGGCTGTGTCAGTGTGTGCGTGTTCTGTATCTCTGCAAGTTGCATACAGTAAATCATGGGAATGAATTTTGGTTGACATTAGTTGATGCTAATTTTTCTGGTGGGTGATAGAATAATGTATGATGCCCTGGAGAATTACCCTGGTTCCAGAGGTTTATTTTTATTATTTTCATTGTGAAGGGGAGAGGAAAAATAAACCTCTGGTTGAAAACGGCAATTGATTTGTCGAGCCACGCCAGTCAGTTTGAATTAGGGTCAGATCCTGACTCTGTCTCCTGATTGGATGATTGTATTAAAGCTCTCTGATTGATTCAAATAAAACATCTATAACCAATCAGAGAGCTTTAATACAATCATCCAATCAGGAGACAGAGTCAAGATCTGACCCTAATTCAAACTGATTGGCGTGGCTCGATGAATCAATTGCAGCTTTCAACCAGAGGTTTTTTTTAAACCTCTTTAACTTTTTTAGCAATCTTTGAACTTTCCCTCGTATAATTTTTAAAATATTTTTCATAGTTATGTAGTATATGCATGTCTTCCATGTAAAATAGTTTATTTAGTTCAGGACCTTTCTGAAAATCACTTTGTGAGAAAGCTTCCTGAAATTAAAGATTAAAAAAACCCCAGGGTATTGGAGAATGTGCTGAATGACAACATGAATACCCAACATTGATGTAAAGTTTCCACATCTGCTAAATCAGTCAAGATTTCCAGTTTCTTCCTCTTATTTTATAACTAATGCAGCCTGTCTGCCTGTCTCCAAAAATTTTAATGCTCTACATTTACATTTGTAGCCTAGTGGAGGAAAAGATGTTGCTTCGGTAGCTTATGATGAATATTTATGGTTGTTACAAAAAAGAAATAGGTAAGCTGAACTCCCAAAAATGAGGGGACCTGTTGACTGTTGTAATTGTTTGACTGAGATATTATATTTATATTGAATATAGAATGTTCTGGAAAATTCTGTGTCTGTAACAATAACAACAACAATCTCCAACACAACTAATTAATAGACCTTTCCCCTTATAACCAAAATTTTGATCTAGGCAAGTCTAGACAAATATTTCATCACAGCTTGAAAGAGCATCACAAAATTAGTAATATTCCAAAGTTTCGTTGCGAAATGTTGTAAAATGAGGAAAATAGAGCCTTGCGAAGTTTGCAATTTTCAGTCATTGTGCATTACAAATGGGAAATTGCAGCCCCAACACCCGAATCGTATGTCAATATCCCGTTTGTAATACAAAATGACTGAAAAACGGCAAACTTCGCAAGGCTATATTATCTGCATTTTACAAGATTTTGCAACAAAACTTTGGAATATTACTAATTTTGTGATGCTCTTTCAAGCTGTGATGAAATTTTTGTCTAGATCGAAATTTTAGTTATAAGGGGAAAGGTCCATTGATAAGAATAACTTTTGTTTTATTTTTGAGATTGAATATAAAAATCAGCTACTGTTGCTGATGGAGGCTTTATTATTTAGCATTATTAATTTTGCTGCATTTTCCCATTGATTCTTAACCTGCATTTTTTACATTTTCTAATTTTCTGGGCGATAGGCTGTGACTGATGGGGGCCATTAGTTTTTTAACTAACCCTACCCAATGAGCATTATGCCACCAGACTCATAGTATTCAAAGCTATTGGATGTTTGAGGAGATTTTATGATATCCAATCAGGATACAAGTCATTCACAGTTTTGTATGTAAAATCAAATTTTAGTATGTCCTATGGATATCGGGATACTGCAAATTTCAGGCCTTGTCTTGTGTTATAATCAGAGTGCATTGCCACTTAAAGGGTTATTCATTAAATTTAATTTCAAACAGACTTCTGAAAAGACTGAAGACAAAAGGTGAAGAACAAGTTGAGTTAGAGAAAAGGGAACAAGGTTTCTCAGTTTATATCAATGGAGCAAATAGAGAATTTACAGGTTTACCAACATCAAGAAGGACCAAGACTGCTGATGGTAATGTTTCCATTGTACCAATTGTTGTAAGAATTTTTTAATTAAACTTTGCATTGGTTCTTGTTCCATAATTTTGTTGAGCAGTGATGTTTTCCAAATTCAGAAGTGGAGAATGCTCGTTAAAATTAAATGGGCGTGGTCACTTAATTGGGCATGGTTGCTTCTACCTGTGTGGGGTTGTCAGGGGGAACACCTTTCCCAGTGAAAATAGTGGGAGTATGGCATTCCCACTGGAAAACATAACTAGTGTTGAGCTTCTATCGTTATGTCTGATTTCCAGCAAACTCTTAGCTTGCTGGTAAGGTATTGATAATTTTAAGGTGATCCACAGCACAGCGTAGCCAAGCAATGTATATGCCAACTTGTATAAGACATGTAGAAACCTAGTTTTCATTTAGAGCATTCATCATCCAGAAAATTATTGACAAGCGAATTTCAGTTGAATGAGGATACCAAGTAAGTTAGTTGACTGACACTTATCTTATATCAGACTAAAAAATTATTGGGGGACTGCGCTTATGGCAGATTCTACATAAAAATCGGCCAATTCTATTTGAAAATCAGGCAATTCTACTTAAAAATCAGGCAAATGATTAAAGGGAAGCACAAAGCCGTTATTTCCATCAAGGCTTCCCGTATGTCTGGGTTTCACTTCAGTGTTACAGAAGACGAGACCCATAAAAGGGATTCAATACACTACTGGGCATTAATGGGTTAAATCATTTTATTTACATTGACAGGGAGACAAGCAGAGCAAAAACTGCTCCAACTAAACTGACCAGAAAAGAATGGAAACCAGTAAGTTTCATAGTTGTATCCCTCAGAAGTTTCTAATCTGGCTTCTTGCAGATGTCATTGAAGTTTTTAATCTGGCTTCTTGCTTCTTGAAGATTTTCAGTCATACCTGACTGGGAGACTGGTACTCCGATGATTATTGCGGCGTACTTGAGCTAGTACAAACTCAATGCTCAATTTTTTACTTAGTCTTTAAAACACAGTACATAAAGTACAAGTTTCTGAAAGCTCTTCAAATTACGAGTTAGAACAAGAAGCACAATTGCATAATACAAACAGTCGACTCCAACATTCTTTAGTGCCATCAGTCCAATCATGTTTTATGCCAAGACATCTCAGACTGACACATATACCAACTAAGATACGGTATTACATACCTTAGGCTTGGAAAGGTCATGTGGTACCAGAAAAATGTAAGTACGCAGACAGCAATAATTCTGCGTACCTACGCGGTAATTGGTTAAACACAAAGAAGTACCAGACCGTAATATTGGCGTACCTCCGGTTCGTAAGTACGCGAATTATCGCACCCTCTCAAAGGGTCCAAATTTCAAAATCTTCCCAGGGATACGATGCCAGACCCCCAAGGTGGGCGTTACCTATTTCTTTTAAAAACTTACTCCAAATCCTGTGGGGAACCCTACACCTTTGGAGAGAGCTAATTGCCAATGAATCTTTATAAAGGTTGGATTTCGAATCAAAACTGAACAGGGTGAAAAGTTGAACGTTAATGTACCAGGTACAGTATATAGCGATCTAATTTATAGGAAGTGTACATTAACTACATGAAAATATAAAAAGATCTTCGACGTTTTGTGCGAAGGCCCTTACAGTTTGCTGGTTGTGAAATGAGTAATGTGAAGTAATTGATTTTAGGAAAAGTAACTGGAATTTACAGTGAAGACTTTGATGAAATAGAGGACAGAAGTAGCGAGGTGCGAACACTGTAATGAAGTGAAGTTTACATCCATTTGGTTGTAACTATCGTGTCCAAATCGTATGTGAAATAGTCTTGATATATCTCGTCTTTTGTGTGTTGTATGCAAATCAATCTTTACTGGCCGTAGAGATTTTTGGAGACTCTTTTACATCGATTATATCGGAAACCATTTGTCATTAGACTATGTATAATATATATTATTATAAGTAATAGCATGGCTTGAGGGAGATTAGTGATTAAATGGCCCCGTAACCCGAGGCAGGTTTGCGGAATTCCCGAGGGCGAAGCCCGAGGGAATTTCGCAAACCTGCCGAGGGTAAGGGGTCATTTAATCACTAATCTCCCGAAAAGCCATGCTATTAGTTTGTAATAGCATAGTTTCGCTCCCATTTAAAAATGGACAAACATGCCCTACTTGGAATCAGCGTATTTAAGCTAAAACATTTGCTTCATTGCTTGTGGGATGTAAAAGCTTGTTGCACATGCGCACTTTTACGCTTTAATCGGTTACGCATGCGCAATCTATCATTTAACGTACCACAACAAACACGCTAAATATATTAGTATAAATTTGGAGACTGCACGTGCGTAATTTAAATGATGCGGCAACTCAGGGATCGGATGATAGACTATTGACGGCTCTGAGCCAACTGTTGCTGTTCCTTGCACGATTATGTGCGTGAGGCACTTGCCTAATGCGTAGTCGTCAGGGAGACAAAGGTGTGACCCTTGGTAACGGGCGATTAGTTCTAATCGCCCGCTCTAGCGGGCGATTAGAACTAATCGCCCGCTACAGCGGGCGATACGTGATTAAACGTCCCTGTTGAAACAAAAGAAACCCGGGCAACTATGCTATTACTTAACAAATATAAAACATTTTCCGTGTTGATATACATTTATATCAACACGAGTGGAATTGGGAAAACGAGAAATTGTATGGAAACACGACGCCCGAAGGGCGGAGTGTTTTCATACAATTTCGAGTTTTCCCAACTTCCACGAGTGTTGATATAACTATATATCAATACGGAAAAAATGTTTTATATTTTTTTTATAATATAGCAATGTCAAAAGCCCGAAGGGTAAGAAAAATTTCCGTGTTTACAAGCGGCGGAAAATTTCCCGTGTTGACATTGAGTTATATCAACACGGCTCTTAGCCAATCAGTGTTCAGAATTTACAAATGCTATATTATAAATAATAATTGTATTACAGTTATTTTTGTGTATATATTTACTTCATATAATCGTATTTCATTGACAGAGTGAAGCATCAGATATTAGTGACGAAGAAAGTGATGGTGATCATGTTGAAGAATTGTCATTAAGTTTTAACGATGTACATGTACGTAGTATAATACAGTATGTAAAATATAATTGGAGTACAGACTATACAGTGCAGTAGAGTTCAATAGTCAGAGTACAGTACAGTACAGTACAGTACAGTACAGTACAGTACAGTACAGTACAGTACAGTACAGTACATCACACTGGAGTACAGCACAGTACTATAACTTACAGAATACAGTACAGTACAGACTATACACAGTCTGTTAAGACGCCTGGCAAAGTTCAAAGCCACAAAATAGAAGAGCTTTGTTTGATGTTGAACTGTACCCCACCGTGCACAAATTCTTTGTCTCAACTTCATTAGATATTATTCATCGTGGTTGCACGTTTCATCTCAGCTATCCCTATTGGACGATTACTTCATTATACAAAAATCTGAATCACTGTGATTGTACATAACACAGTGACCTCTGTTTAGTTTCCAGCCCATCATATCTTGATAGACAATGTACTACAGTAGAGTAGAGTAGAGTGGAGTATACTTTACAGTGCAATGCAAAGAAAATACACTACCGGCAGAGTAAACAGTTCTTTCGTGGTTATTGCAGAAACTACGAAGAAGTCTAGAAAGGGACAGCAGAATTCTGGAAAGCATCCAAACTGTGATTGAGGTTAGCTCTTTATGATTTGTACCCAATGAAGGCCGTTTGGTTTTTAAAGTAAGTACAGCACTGAATCTGACTTGTGCCCATTCTAACGAACTTTGGGGACTGGTTCTAGTAAGAGCCTTTTCATGCATTTCAGGAAGATTTTTTAAAAACATTTTTGAGTGCCTGTGAAAGAATCATCAGGCACTGCATTGTGTTGATCTTTTTCCAGGTTTTTGTTAAGAACTATGTTAATTGTGTGTTTTGCAGCTGAGTAGACAATCAAATAGGGTGCATTAGAGCGCATCCCAACTTAATAAGTTAATATTCTGTTTTTTCCTATCAGTGTGACTCCTCAAGTGACGAGGATAAAACTGATGCAGACAGACCACATGACCACCTTGACATCAAGGATATCGAGGACTCCGAGGATAATAATGAACATGACAGTGCGGAAGAGATTGAAGAGGATATTGAGACAGCTAATACAAGTCTAGATTTGAGAGATAGTAATGTAGTTGAAAGTATCCCTCAGTTGAGGGGTAGTTATGTGATTTATGAAGATACGGCGAATGAAGCTTTGAGATCGGCAAGACCTGTGATTCATACAAACAAAACTGAGGAAGATACCGTTGTGCTATCTTTTTCTAAAGGTAAGTGTGGATCTTGGTGGCACAGCTGGTACCCCAAGCGATCATTGTCATTTGGCATGTGGTCTGAAAACTCAACTACTTTGAAACGTCCATAATGAGCAACGTTGACACGAAACAGAAAGCCGACTCAGCTAAATTGCTAAAAAAGCGTAACCGCCGCCACGCCATGATTCGCAATGCTTTCTCATCAAAATGTGAGCACCATCTTCGAGAGGCATTCACCCTCCTGAATGTCCGCCTTTTTTACATGTTTTCAGGGGGGTGAATGCCTCTCGTAAGCGCACTGGCCAGGAACGTTAACATGGCGACAACATTGCAACGGTTACGCCAAAATCGCAGGCGCCGATAAGGAGTTGACCTTCCGTGTGGTCTCTATTCTGTGGTGTAGTCGAGTGGTTTTACGAGGTGATGTCGTTGGATAATCGATATATTCATGTGTTCATTTGAAAATAGTGCTTCAAAGTTTGACTTTACCACTCGCCCAAAAAGGGTTTCTTTTATTGGACCTCTATAGGTAGAGCAGTTTATTAAAACACGAGCAGCAGTGCTTTATCAGATATAAAACACGAGGCGATGGCCGAGTATCTTATATCTGATAAAGCACGGACTGCGAGTGTTTTAAATGGCTGAAAAAGACCCATCTTATGAGTTCATTGGCGAAGTAATTTTAAAAATCAACGTTGTCTTCGAGAAAATCAAAGCTAAAGTTTATGTAAATTAATATGATTTTTTATCACATATAAAACCATCGACACGGTATTGATTTCCTGTGTCTTTTCCTCATGAATTATTGAGTTCTAAAACCTCTTGTATCAACCTTTTATCAGGTAAACCAGCAAAAAGGCTTTTGTCAGCAACCAGGTAAATAGCATGCTGTATTGTACATGTATTTGTAATTATTCGAACATCAGTGAAACGTGAAATTAAGGAAGCTTGGCAAAACGTAATAACTGCATTTCTTTTACACTGCACAGAAAAAGTACAGACGTCATAGAAGATAGGGAAGAATCTAAAGATAGGAAACCTTACCATCAACAAACGACCAAGAACAGGTATGGCATACCGAAGTGAAGTGGTGTCCGACCTAACTGTGACTTTGTCCAACGTAAAACAAATTGTGCTGATATTAATTTGTATCTGCATTCATACTTATTTCCAAGCCAAACTGATCTCAAAGTCATCGGACATCACAATACATATGTCCGCCCCAAACTCAAAGTCGTCGAACATTTTCTCAGACGGTTCTCTGACCGATATTTTAAGGCCTGGGCTTAATAAATATATATTAATTTCCGTCTGAGTGGTATAGTGTTTGGTTTTTTTTCATTAGGGTAACAAGTTTACAAACTAAAGATGACGACCGTGGACCACATGCCTTGTCTACAACCTCTCGTAAGAAACAAGAATCAAGTTTTGTCCTTAATAGCTCGCAAGATGTGTTAGACGCTGTGACTTTGGAAAACGATCAAGTCGGTATGATGGCAAATAGAAAATAACATGAAATTTGTGTCTGGTATCCCACAGAATTACACTGTGTTTTGTTCAAAGAAACTTTGGGCAGTCTCAAACCTACTAATGTTTCACATATGTAATTTATTTTAAATATATTGTTTATTTTAATAAATTTTTCTTTTTCTCAGAAATCGTCAAAGAGTCGTCCCAGAAGCAATCCGATAAAATATCTCCATTGAAAAATGAGAGTGATTCGACAAGTCCAATAACCAATGAGACGGTTGCTATGGTTACAAAAAAAGTTCGCAATATGAATGCTAGGTAAGGATTTGCCGTTGGTAAAAAAGTCAACATTGTTTTAAGGTCAGGTAGGTAGCTTTTTCAGTTCTAAGTACTAGATAAAACATGAGCAGCCGATCTTTATCTGATATACATTGATTAAGCATTCATTTCTTTTGTATTTTCTTCACGAATTATTAATGAGTTTTTTAAAGTACCATATACTATCAAGATAGTACACAGAGTCTGCGTGGAAACACTCTTGTCACATTTACAACTGAAGTGAAATTTTTAATGGTCAACTGCAATTGGAAATGCGGGGAGTAGATCGTTGTTATATGAACTAAACAGTGTGCTACTGTATTAGTTCTCTTCAAGGACAATTATCAACTCTCGTATGTTTTCATACAGTCAACAGAAACAGCTGCTGCATCTTTTGGCTAAATTGGATCCTACTGTAGCTCAAAGCGTTTTCCTTCCTACTAAAGTGCAACCATCAATTGCGTTTGGATCTCCAGAATCTTCACCAACAGAATCTCTATCACCTAGAGACGATGTTCTGGTAAGGTTACCATTTCATGCCATAGTTAAGCATGGTGTGACCACACCCTACCATACCATACCATGTCATATACCATATCATATCATATCATGCCATACTATACCATATACCATACCATATCACACCATGCCATATTATACCATATACCATGTCATGCCATATTATACCATACCGTAACATACTATACCATACCACACCATAACCTACAACACCATACCATACCTTTCCATACCAAACCACACCATACCATCATGGTCCATACTATACTGTACCTCACCATACAAAATCTACTTGAGCTTTACCATTCTGATATTTTCTTAGGAAACAGAAATAAAACCTACAGCTGATAAAAGCAACAGTTTGGAAGTGAAATTTGAAATAAAATCAAACTGGAGTCACCCTTCAGAGATCGGTCTTACAGAGGTGCGTGTGATTGGACATACTACTATTACCAAATCCTATCTAGGTTATTTTTGCTATAAGAGACAACTAAGTTCGACACAATCCTTTATTTCTGTTCAATTTTGTAGATTCAGTTTTTCGACTGTGATGGTTTGCTTATCAATGTCCCAAAACATCAAATCAGTTTATCCACTGAAACCAAAGGTCAAAGCCCTTTATCAAATTTGATCAACGGCAAAACCAAGGTAAGCTAACCTAATTAACTAATTAATTAACTAATTAATTAGCTAATTAAAAAAGGTAAGCTAATTAGCTAATTAATTAACTAATTAGCTAATTATATTATGTTATTAAAAAAATTATATTTTATAAAAGTAAAAAAAAAATAGCTAATTAAATAGTTCATTACTTAATAACTTTTGAACTCAATTAGTGAATTAGCTAATTAATTAATCAGTTTAAATTAATTAATTAATGAGCCAATTAACTTTAATAATAAGCTCAAAAGTTATTTTGGGACCGGTTGTTGGAAAGTTGATTAGCTATATCTAAATTAATATAAATATCTAAAATATTGTATTTATATGAGCTAGCGTAGTTGGTGTCTGAACTGCTTGAAGAAAATTAAATAGCACTTCAATGTCCCGAGCGAGTATTTTATTTTGACAGACTAGCAATGAAAGATATATGTGGAAATGTCCTTACTCCTCTGGAGAAGTCATCACGTTGTCTTTCCAAATTCCCTGTCAGTGGACGACGGGAGAGCACAATGTAGCAAAGATCAAAGTTTGGAATTATAACAAGAAAATGAAGGTTCGCTTTGTGTAACTATCGACCTATGTTCGACAACATCCCTTTGCATAAATGCTAATCTGGCTTACATTATCAAAGTTGCTGTGATCATAGTAGGAATTTTGCACAGGTAAATTCTGTAAAGTAAGTTTTGAAGGATTTGTAAGAAATGTTTGAGGGAACTGGCTCAGTGTTTAACACTAAGTCAGTTCTCTCAAACATTTCTTACGAATCCTTCACAACTTAGAATTTACCCATGCAAAATTCCTACTGTGATCACAGAAACTTTGATCAGTGTAAACGAGCCTTATAATTTAATAGCTTATAACAGCCCTTTGCATCAATTTTAATCTAAGTCAAAACAGTAAGCGACTGGGTGGCATGGAGAACATTGGAATGTCCAAAACAGTGAAAAGACAATGAAATATTCATATCACTGGATCGTGACTGTGTGATACTGTATTGTTATGCTATTGTTATATCATGTCATTTATAAGCTGAAAGGAGTTTTTTAATAGTGATTTCAAGCATCGAAAAGTTAAAAAGATGTTGAAAAAAGAGGCATTTGCGGAAATACTGTATAGAAACTCATGTTAATTATGTATTTTGGTTGTTAAGGATTTAAGTGTTGGTGTGAAGGAAGTGAAAATATTTACAAATGGAAGTTTGGTTTGGGATGGTATAATTGATAAGGTATAGTGTAGCAAATATACACCACATTTATCATCGGTAACTTCATTCTTGTGCTTTGCCAATGGGCTAAAATTACAGTGGATGGTGTCGATAGCGTTTTCTGATTGGTTGATATGTTTTTGTTTGGTTGTTGGTCCATTGTTGATTGATTAAAACCCAGCACACGCTTGCCTTTCAAGCTAGGAGATCCGGGTTCAATCCTTGGTCGGACCTCTACTCGAGGTCTTAAAAATAAACAGAGGAGAAAGAGCTACCTTTACACTGGCATCAGTAAATGGTTAAATTTTTGCGTCTTTGGATAAGGACGTTAAAATCGTAGGTACCTCGGATCCCCAATCAATAGAAGATTCCCCTTATTACGTTTCGTAGCGCTTTGCATTGTGGTTATAGTGTTATCACTGATATTCAAGATGGCTTATTTTTTCATTCAATATTTTCATTCGAGGCTGCTATCTTTATCAGTGATACCACTATAACCACAATGCAAAGCGCTACGAAAACGTAATAAGGGGAATCTTTTATTGGGCAATAACCTGTTGTGAAATCCGCTCACCAATGAATGAGAAACTCCATAAACTTAAACTGAAAAATGATAGTGGGAAATTTATATTTTAGGGATGCGGAAATCAGATTTACGATTACGCTGAAGTGGTCTATTTGAAATCCAAAGAAAAAAGCGACGAAATTACTGGCGGTGCGGAGGTTTGTAAGAATGTTGCTATATACTGCTGCTACGTGGAAGGCTGAAGATATTAAAGAAAAATTTAAGTATATTAATATTTTGAGCTACCAGAGTAAGGTCATACAAATTGTTTCACATATATATGATACCATATTTTCTGCCTAGAAACAAGATTTTAACCAGGTCGTTCAGAGTGAATCACCAACACCTCATTATAGTGAAGATGAACCTCGTTCACCTGACATTGTCGTGGAATCTTCAGACACAACGTCTTCAAAGAACCGAGGACCAAAACCAATTTTTCAGAAAGAGTAAGGCAAATTTATATACAATAATATACTAATTGATGCACTTTTGCCAGTTAGGTATTAAAACGTGTCTGTAAAGTTGTTGAATAAGTTTTTATTAATAGTTTCTATTCTTCTCACCTTGTACGAGTCGTTTACTTCCTAATGTAGCATTTCCGAAAATATTTAACATGTTATATCTATTATTAAACAGTGAGATTTTCAAGTCATTAGTGGAAAATGGAAACGAAATATCAGGAGAAAAGGACTTTTCCAAGTATGTCTTATTAAACTAATATGTATACTATTCAAAACATGGGCAGAAGTGCTTTAATCCTTTAAATGGCATTGCGCCCTAATGCTCCCTTATTATTTTACTCTGTCTAACGACAGACGATTCTGTACTCGTCAAGGGGAGAGTGCTGGTACTTGGTGGGTTAAATCATGCACGCATCTTTTATATACCGTTAAGCTAGGCTAGGCTGCATCCGGCTTGTTATAGGCTGAATTAAAGGTATCCTTTTCGCCTGGCAGAATATTGTAGGCCAGGATAAACCTACGGTATTACTCACATATGTTGTCTATTCATATTTTCCAACAGAACGGAAAATGTGAAACTTCCTAGAAAACCACCTTGGCTGGACGATATGAAGGAAAAACGGTATATTTATTAGGGTATAAACTTATGCAGTCTTAGACTTAAAATCTAGTTTACACTATCAAAGTTTCTGTGATCACAATAGGAATTTTGCATAGGTAAATTTTGAAGGATTTACTAGAAATATTTGAGGGATCGCAACTGACTTGGTGTTTAACACTGAGACAGTTCCATCAAACATTTCTTACAAATCCTTCAAAACTTAGAATTTATCTAAATGCAATCCTCCTATACTGTGATCACAGAAACTTTAATAGTGTGAACCAGGCTTAATAAGATTACATATATTCCAGGTGATCTCGGAACTTGAAAAAGGCCTGGCACTAGTTGTAAAATAGAAATCCATTTCTGGTTTAAAATTACTCAATGTCTCATCAACGGTATTAGATTACTACTTCAAATTTGTCCCAGGCATTCATTTCCCTTGTGCAAGACACAGACACAAAGTTTCAAACAGTTTCACAAAAGAATCAGGACGTGGCAAATGATTAAATGTACGAAACTGGATTTCTATTCTGTTGCTAGTCCCAGTCCTTTTGCTCACCGTCAGATCACCTGGTTCTTGACGTATATGAATTTCTTCCAGGTCTACCTCGAGTCACGGGCAGTCGACTTCTTTGCAGACTTCTGTAAACTGGCTGGACCACGCAGATTGCGGTACGTATTGATCGCGATTCTCAAACGTATTAAGTTATTTGTTTTTCTATTATTGTAGTATTCAACAGTTATTCAGCTGTACATATGAGCCAAGCCAGCCCGGCTAGCTGGGATTAATCGTGTCGCGAAAAATGTTTTTCTGACCATAAAAGATCGTTTCAATGAACTTTAACCTGTTACTGGAATCAATTTTGAAATGTCGTTTTGCATGTTTGTCAAAGTCGTGATGAGAGCTTTATGGGGGTTATTAATTGATATGGAGCCAGACTGGCAGAATTTAGTCCCCCAATAGACCCATTGCACATGACATCACAGCGCCGGTGATGATGCATCTGGAGGACAAATTAGCAATCTATGCATGATATAACTTTTGTAAACAAAGCAAATTTTGTAAAAGTTTATAATAATTTTGTATTAAAATGGTTAATTTTTGCGCTGTATGTGGTTGTTGTACCCGAACAGATATTGTTAGGGAGCATCTGGAGGACACTCTAAGGATTTGTGACATCAGTGCAATGGGTCTATACCAGTCAACTCCGCTATTGAATGCTTTATTACCTCTATTCAGCCCTAGTCCACCTTTCTAATAAGCCCTCAGTCCACAAGCGCTGAAAAATAATACCATCCCACTCTCTAACTGTGTTTTCAAAACAATCTGTTTTCCACTGCAGATAAGAAGAAAGACTCAGAACTCTCCCTTGTAGATGATCCTGGTTTACTTGATCAACCTAAAACGAGATCCAGGCCATCGAGTGGACGGCGTAGCAGCAGAAACCAGACGCCAGACAGTTCTAGGAGGACAACACCCAGACCTGAGAGTGGAAGGCGGTCTGTTGAACAACCACATGAAACGCTAGAACTACATGAACAACTAACAAGACTATGGTAAGATACAGCACAGTTTAAAGGCTGTTTACGCTATCAAAGTTTCTATGATTGCGTAGATAAGTTCTAAGTTTTAAAGAATTTGTAAGAAATGTTTGAGGGAACTGATTTGGTGTTTAACAGTGACTCAGTTCTCTCAAACATTTCTTACAAATCCTTTCAAAACTTAGAATTTACTTTATAGAGGTCCGGTAATGATCGTCCCATTTTTGGCCCTGTGTTACTACGGGTGGAAACCTAAACTAAACTAACTTTACTTATACTGGTCATCTCTGTCAGTTCTAAACTGTTCCCTCAGAAGTCCAATAACGACCTTTAATCCTACAGTATTGCTACAAAAAGAAACCTCAATCGGCTGGGAGAGTAAAACTGGAAAAAAAAACGCTTCTCAAATGTGGTTATTGTGACTGAATTGAAATTATAACAAGACAACTTCATATTTCAGGAATTGTATAAAGATGCACGTGTATCCTATATTTTTTTCAGTACTATATTTTTTCCACCAAGAATTTCTCACTTTTTTCCCCACATTTGTTTGCACTGAAAAATTTCCCATTTTTTCCCAAAATTGTTTCCCCACACTCTTTTTTACACTTTCAATCCGCACTCCCTATCGAGTTGCATAAACTGACCAAATCAAAACTATAGCGAACAATATAATATTTTTCTCGCAGTGTCGGTGAAGTATCACCCGAAGAGAATCCAGGTGAACAAGAACGATGGTTAGAAGAATCTCTTAATTCTCTCTCACAGTTCAAACGATGTCATCAGGGAAGAATAACTCCGTCGAATAAAATAGAAATGGATCGTCAAGGTGAGTATACTAGCGGATAGTAAGAGGAACACAGTGTGGATTACGCCTTTAGAGTTAAGATTAGATTAGGGTTAAGGTTAGAGTTTGGGTTAAGGATTAGGTTTAAGATTTAGGTTAGGGTTGACCAAGTGCCAAGTATTACGGCCCATTTCCACTCAAGAAAAATTTCCACGGACAGAAAATTTTCCGAAAATTCTTCAAAATTTTTCCGGCGGAAAATTTGTGTCGGCCAATCACATTTAACAAAATTTTCTTTCTGCGGAAAAATTTCCTGAGTGAAATGGGTCTTAACAGTCACCTATGAAGTTTTTTATTAAACAGGAGCCGATCTGGCCTCATTTGTTAGAGGGGATGGAGGTTTTCCAGAGGGGGTACATTACTATGGGGCATTCTCACCATGGAAAATTTATGAAATTTGAAGCCCTAAATGTCATTTCATGCATTCAGAGCACTACGTTTATTCGTTAAATTTGTCCTCACAGTACTTAAGAAAAGTGCTACGTTATATGGTGACTCATTGTATTGGTGTTTCAATATTTTCTCACGTACTCGAAAATCAATCGTTTCAATATAATATGTAGTATTCGCAACTCAAAAAGCGGCAAATATAAACTTAATATGGAATACCAGAGTTTTCTTTAAGGGGGATCCACCACTGCTTTTTAAAACTTGTCCATACCTAGTGAAGTTTTCAAAACCAAAACAACGTGAAACTTTGTGAAGGAACACATCGAAAGAAATGTGTAATAATATTTCTAGGGGACGCTTTAGACGCTCTACTAAGACCAGATCGTCAAAGAAACAGTGAAGAAGAGACTGATATCGACAATCCAAGGTAATGTGTGTTTCGAGTCCAGTAAACTAAACTAGACCATAGTCAATGGAATGAGAAGGTTAAGGAACTCAATGCAGACATAATAGACCTCGTACAAGAAATGGTCGGTTCATCGTCACGTGTGTATTGTATTTCGCAAACCAATCGATAACTGTACCAATAAATCAATCAATGGTTTGAAACATGATGATTATATCTTTTAGTTTTATCGATGACTTTATAATTCCTGAGCTTCCCAATGGCCAACGTCTTGTGATAAATATTCTGACAACCTGGGGAGATCAATATTATGTTGGCTTGAATGGAATTGAGGTTTTTAACAGTGCTGGTAAACCTGTGCAGATATCAAAAGTAAGTGTAATTTAGCTTCAGTATTGTAAAACACTCGCTGAGTAATTGTTTACAATTTTCCAACTCACTAGCAGAGTTTTCTGGAGCCGTGTTCTACAGAAATGTAAAGGCTAAAATAGGCGGGACTTTCACCTCAACCAGCCCTCGGGTTCTACCCTACAAACTACCCCACCCAACTACCCAATCCAACTACCCCACCCCACCCCACGCAACCACCCATCTAACCAACCTACACCACCCATCCACCCACCTTGGGGATAGCTACCCCTGACCCATGGTGGTTCAAGTAAACTCAATCTCTATTATAATCTTAATAATTTTAGATAACTGCCGATCCTTCTGATATCAACATTCTTCCCGAATACAACAAGGATCCAAGAGTTGTGTCTAACCTCATCGACGGAGTATATTTTACAAGGTAAAACTAAACTATAACTTTGTTTACACTAGTGATAGGTCTAGTAAGGGCATCCCTTATTGGTCCACGGAGGAAATCCGCCTACGCAGGAGTTTATGATTTTCGTGTAGATATGAGCGAGTTTATGAGCGTATCGGATTTTGGTATCCTCATGAGCACGCTCATATATGTACCAATAGCCTGTAATATGTTCATGAGCAAATTTTCTTATTTTATTAAGAAATATTTCTCAAAATAAGTATTTTATTTCTCAAAATAAGGAGATGATTTTTTGCTGTGTACTGAATTTATGGCTTGTTTACAAGTTGTTGTGGCATGAAGAACTGATTCCGAGGTGTGATACTTTGGATTTTCATTTTTAGGGACGACATGCATCTATGGCTGGCGCCGTTCACAGAAGGGAAGAATCACTTTATTTATATCGAATTCAAGGAGGTCTCTACGTTGGCCATGATTCGGATATGGGTAAGTCGATCTTGAAAATACTCTGTAATTCCTAAGACCATTGAGTTTGAGTGTCTAGGTCTAAAATGATATATAGATTTTCTTTTCGAACTAGATGCCCAGAATCATGATAATTAGGTTTGATGTCAGTTTGGGACTTCCAGAAATTACATACATATGTACCTACTTTATTCATCTCACTCCCCATTGGGGGCTTTTCAGTGACCGACGACATCAAGTATTATAAAGGATGGATTTACTGGGGGGGGGGGGGGGGCGCACCTCCCTAGCCCTGGCTAGAGACAAAATGAGATCAGTAATTTGAGCAATAGCATCATGATGACAAGCGAACTGTGAACAACAGTTACAATTCAAATACAGTATGTTGATGGGCGGGCGGCGCACACGACCGACACAATTCGGCACCAGAGCTGGCAGAGCACTCCCCCCCCCCCCCTACTAGATCATGCTGGATCCATCCCTGAGTATTATGCTCACTCGTATTGCTTACTTGTCTTGAAAATTTGTCTAGAAATTAACTATGTTTATCCTAGACCAGCCCTGTCAACTTTCCCTGTGGGAGGAAACCGAAACACCCGGACAAAACCCACGAGAAACTCACGACTTTCGGCAGAGTGTTGACAGCAAGCGATATAAATTTTAACGCAACACACGCTGTTTTTATAGAATTACAACAAGTCAAGGATTCATTCGTTTCGTGGAGCGAAAGATATCGAAGTATTTCTAGATGATAATTTGATATTTCGTGGAGAGATGGCAAGGTTTGTTATGATGTATCAATAAATGAGGTTTGTCTTTTTTCGTTCTTTCACGCTCGTTTATCTTTTAGAGCGAGTGGTGAACTTGGATCATCAGAGACGTTTGGGGATGTATGTATACAATTTTTATTGAGATTTGATTTCCTCTTGCAAGAAAAAATTAGAAAAAGAATAAGGGAAAAAATTCACACGATTGACTGGCCCGGTTTAAATAGAGAGATCTGTTGAAAATTATACGGTTTCATCTTTTACAATAAAAGTTAAAGGGTTCGTTCTCCAACTCAACCATAAAGTACAACATGTGGATGAATGTTCCTGCGATATTAGGAAGACTATTAGTGAATTTGGTGGAAAACTTTGACCCCAAAACTTAGGATCCCAGAAACAAAAATATTATTAATTTTCTGCTATGCTTTCTATTTCAGACAATATTATTCACAATGAATGAAGAAATTCTGGAAGCGATGGCAGCAAATGATCAAACCTATGAACCAGATGTCGACGAAGATGAAGATTTCTTGCAGACCAGTAATAATTTCAGAAGACCCGTTACAGCTGACACTGGTGTCGAAACAGTAAGTGCGTTTACCGGAGAGACTCGAGCTTCCCTTGAGTGTCAATGCTGTTTTTGAATAACTAGAGGATGAGTAGTCACATAGTATACAAATAATGAATGTTTATTCGTGCAATGGTAAGAATATTTTCATGAGGTGTAAGATGGAATGTTTCATTCAACGAGGCGACAGCCGAGTTGAATGGAACATTCTCCCTCCCGGGGGAGGGGGGGGGGAGGGGAGGGGCATCCAAAGCTTTCTTATTTTATCTATTGTAAATTACAATAATCTTTAGGAAACGTTAGAACGGCCATATACCTGTCCTAAAGAACGGCGAAAACCAACAGTAGAGTCCACCTATCCAAATAAAATTATTGAAGGTATGTTATAGGATTTTTGTTTGTAGTATAGAACCTATATAGGGTTTACATATAACAAAAAAATCCCGTGGTTCCAGTTTTATACGTCATGAAAAAAACATACGGTAGGTAGGTCGGAAAATATTTTTTTATTTTTTTGTTTGACGTTCATCAGCAATGGCCATCAGTGTGATCTGCATGTTGGTATTACCACAACGCACCAACATTTCAACAGGATAGTTTTTGTTAGTCCTGTAGCACTTTATTAACATTTTTTTGCTTCGTTCTAGAAGACATAATAGATGGAGAAGATGACTGTGCTAAAAATTTCTTTGGACAAGGTAACTAGCATACATTTAATTTTTGTGGAAATGGTTCTTGACAAGGTTGCATGCCCAGCTCAGGATTCTCAAGTAAGATCCTGCATCTGAGCATTCCTATTACATTGTGTTTCAGTGCTGGAGTTGAACTTGGTCGAGACGTGGGGAGATATGTATTATCTTGGTCTCACAGGGCTTCAAATACTTGGTACTCAAGGCGAAGTGATTGATCTCACATTTGATATGCTGCAGGTATTTTCATCTTAAAATGCTATTTCAGGGATCGACCCATGATCAGATCTGGCTGGATCGATCCCTAATTGGATCAATAGGCATGACCCTCTAGTATAAGCTATCCAAAAAAAACTGTATTGTGTATATTTGTTGCAGGCGTGCCCCAAAGATCTCAATGAGTTACCGGAATACGATGACGATGATCGGACATTAGACAAGTGAGTATGAATAATATTCAGGAAAAATATACATAGCATGTTATACTGTACAGTATTTCACTGTATTGACGAAGCCCCGAGAGTACTTTCTATGAACTGAAACACGAATCGTTTTGTCCGTTGGGACTCAATCCTCGACTGGGCAATTCCTAATATTGCTTAACAGAACGATAAATTAAATAAGTTTTTAATTTCAAATATAGAGTGATAGATGATGTGAATATAACGACTAGTGACGAACATATGTGGTTAATTCCATTCACTCTTGGTGAAAATCATTTGTTGACCATCACTTTGAAACAACCCATGGAAATCACTGGACTACGTGTGTGGAACTACAATAAATCTCCAGAAAGTACTTATAGAGGGGTATGCATATTTCAATAAGGGTCATATTTCAATAAGGGTCATATTTCATATTTTTAAGGGTCATATATACATAGGCGTATGGGACAGGGGGGGCAGCTGCCCCCCCCCCAAAAAAAAAAGATTACAAAGTCGAAAAGTCGGGCAAATGTTCAACAAAAGTCGGGCAAAAGTCGGGGAAAAAGTAGTCAAAGCAATAAAATCTCTCGTAGTAATACCGGCCCAGTTTGTTGGGCAAACCAAGCCAGTTGAGCAATATTCGCTTCACAGTCGGGCAATATTGGGTTATTATAAAAATAAATGGGACAAATTCTGCCAATTTTGCGGGAAATTTTGTCAATTCTGTGATGTTTGGGGAAATTTGTTTGATGTTCCGAAAAATTTTGGTATGTCCGAAAAAGTTTTCGACCCCTAAAATGGTACACTGACCGAATTTTTTTTGGGGAGGGGGGGGGGTCGCCAAAATTTATTGTTCCGGAAAAAAATATTTTCGGGCACTGGTCGGGCACAATTCGAAAAAGTCGGGCAAATTTCTTTCTGCCCCCCTAATTTTTTCCTTCCCGTACGCCTATGCATATATAAGTAGGTTTCCTGGGAGGGGGGTGTAGTTCTACCCCCAGAAAACATCGGTATACACCATGTCAAAAAATCAACATCCACGAGTAATTGAGGTGATACTACCCTGAGTCGTCCCACGCCAATTGCTTGACCGTGGTGGGTACCGAACCCTCAACCTTTGGTTTGGCAGTCCAATGCTCGAACAACTACATGTACGAGGTGAAGTTGGTTCGAGTAGATGGTATCTTGGAGCATATATAGTCTAGTTTCTTTGATATCTGTATATATAATTTATGATTAGTGATTGCTTGTGGGTTCGATCCCCACCACAGTGACACAGTCAAGCAATCTTTCAGCTCGCGCCGTGTTTAACCACTCAGAAGAGTATCTCAGTAGACCTGCAAGTATATTATAGATGGCAATGGAATGAACAGTTAGCCGATTAATTTTTGTCAATACTACGACTGAATTAAAATGTTTTATTCGGTCCTGCTGTAGTGCTATATAAAACAAGATCAATCCATTATATAACATATTAAAGCTTGTTCAGCCCGTGAGCTAATTCTTGCCATGAATATTGGTTATAGGTCAAAAGGATAGTCGTCAAACTTGATGAAAGAATAATTGGCAGCAAAGAAGGAATTTTAATCAGAAAAGGTTTGTATAGAATTACCTGATCGTCGCACTACATGTTACGTTTTCTGACAAATATAAATTTTTTTTACATTCAGGTACTGGTCATTGCCATTTTGATTTTGGTCAAGAAATTTCATTCCTAAATCCGCCGAGAAAGCCTGAAGCGAAACAGCTCAATGCAGTAACGTATGTTTAGAAACTTTATTTATTTATTCAATATTAGACACATCTCTTGGTCGTAGCAAGAAAGAGTTTAATAATTTTGTTCAGCTCAGTTTAGTTTAGTTCAGTTTAGTTTTGGTGTTTATTTAAAAGGTTGCGGTTTTATTTTTTTGTTTAGAAATGACAAAGCCACTGGTGATTGTGAACTTACGGTTAAGCCATGCGGCTGTATCCTTCAAATGTTTGAAACGAATATGTAATTTATCTCAAGTTTGACATTCATGTATTTCAGGGCAAGAAAGTAAAATAAAGAGGGACAGAAAGTGCTGATAGGTTTATTGCGCACATTTCATGCAGCTGTAGTGCATATCCCAGTTAATGATCTGTCAAGTATACATGTATCATATAGAGTTTAATTTTTCCTTGACATGTTTTGTTTAGTCGTATTTCAGTTTCAATTGTTCGGATCATGGGGTGATCCTTATTATCTTGGTCTCAATGGATTGCAGTTTTTTGATGAGCAAGGAACGTTGATAGAACTAAGCCAAAAGAGTATCCTTTGTTTTTTGAAATTAATTAGTTTATCTGAAAGTACAAGAATTGTTACCACCACAATCAGCAGTCATCGTCATTACTATTATTACTATTATTACTATTATTACTATTATTATTACAACATAACAACCATCACCCCACAATCAGCCCCACCATCAACCCCGCCATAACCGTCATCGTCACCATCATTATCACTACCACCACCATCACTATCAACACCACCATGATTACCATCGCTACCACCACCATTATCACTATCACCATCATCACCATCACTACCACCATAACTACCATCATCACTACCACCATCATTACCATCACTACCATCACTACCACCATCATCATCACCATCACTACCACCATCACTACCACCATCATTACCAACAATATCCTGTCCACCACCATAACCATAACAAACATCATAGCAACCCCAGTCATAACCATCATCATCACCACCATCATTAGTTCACCAATGAGCAATGTCGATAACTCCGTTTCATTTCCTCAACTTACCAAGATGTCACGGCGTACCCTGAAAGTGTTAACATTCTGGAAGGAGTCAAAGATGATGTGAGAACCCCAGCAAAGTTAATTGATGGAGTCAATGATACTGACGATGGTCGACACATGTGGTTGGTTCCAGTCTTTCCTGGACTGGTAAGATTTGAAAATCAGATTACAAAATTAAAGATTTCATAAATTAATGCTAGAACTGTGATGTTTTTGGTGACTTTGATAGAGGCAAACTGAAAGCACTCTTTTTACATTCAACTAAAGGCCGATTTACATACACAACTTTTGCCAAAAACTGTCGCATGCAACCTGCGTACAACTTGAGTTGTACTGTGTAAATCAAGCATACGACTCGCTTACGACAACGTAAGCGCGGCAAAAGTTATGTAGTGTAAATCGGCCTTAACGGACTGAGACGAATTTATAATCAGAGAACTGCCTACTGCGAGAATCGCAACCTCGTACCCAGGGTCCCCGTGTTTAAAGGCTCTGGTGCACGTGGGTACGAGGTTTCGAGAATCGAACCAGGTTACAGAGGTAAAAACACATACACAACGGCACTGAACATTTGCCTCAAAAATTGTCATGGAAGAACAATTTGTATGACACGATAAGACAAAAGATTGGGTGTCATTGGCACAGTTTGAAGGTAAAATTCATAATCTTCAAGCAACTGTATAATTAGATTTCTAAGATTATTAGTTATATAGTAAGTCCTATTTTAATTTCAGACTAATTTGTTGTATGTGATATTCGATGAGCCGACCACAATATCCATGATAAAACTATGGAACTATCGCAAAACACCAATCCGTGGAGTTCGACAATTTTCAGTAAGTTGTAGTATAGTATAGTATAGTAAAACTTTATTTAACCACTCTTCCCTCATCACCCATGGATGATTTTCATGAGGGGCGTCACACAAATTACATTCTAAAAACTAATATAAATTAAATATGAAATAGAATAACATAGAATAACAAATACGTAGATAAAAAAGTTAAAAAACCCTATTCGATGCCTGATTCTGTAGCACACATTATTTTATCAAATTTTTTAAGCTACTTAAAGATTCTGTTTGCTTTGCCTGCGTAGGTAAACTATTCCATAGAACAGCCCCGCTATATCCAAAACTCTTTTTTAAATATTCAGTACGTGGTTTAGGAACTGAAAGATTTATATAGAGATGAGATTTATATAGAGATTGTAGAGATCATCACTGTGTATTTTGAAAATTACTCGTCCCGCGATGAAATCTTACGTCGCTTGACCAGGGCGCGGTCAAGTGACGTTTCCTTTCAAGACATGATGTCAGACGTACCCGTGAACCGACTTTTAAGTATGACTTTTAAAGTAAAACTTCTAAACTTTTAATTACAATTATACGGCTTGGTAAGGTCATATGGTACCAGCAAAATGTACCAGTGAGGTACGACGTCAAATTTTGAATTAGCGCACCCTGTTCTGAGTTGACTATTCACCATAGACAACGAGGCCGAATTGTCTAATTGCTTTAGTATTCACTCGTACTCAAAATACAAACTCCAAGCGATAAATCTTAATAACATTTATCCAAAGGTCCTACTTGGGGCGTTTGATTGGAACCAGATTACGTTTTCAGCAAAAAAATTCGACGCAATGATAAATATACATTTTTTTTTATAGATTCTAGTTGATGACTTGCTGGTATTTAATGGAATTCTTCCTCAAGTGCCAACTGTGGCCAGAGGAATTCTACCAAACATGAATATGTCTGTACCATATGCCGCCATCTTGTTCACAGATGACGAGACGATCGGAAGAAAGGAAAAATCTTATGCCATAAAGTAAGGGGTTGTGTTTCACATTGTTTATCTCTTTTGTTGTCCATTGTCCTCAGTAGCCCAGGAACAGCAATTAAGCTTGATTGTCCAAATGGAGATTGAACTCTTGCCGAACTTGGGAAATCCACAAATTTAGCTTTCATCAAGTGATTCGATTCCATTCAGACAAATTAGAATCTTTGGTGAAATTAGTTTCTATTTAAGAGATATCGCGGTTCTGCGCAAAATTTTCTCAACCAGAAATAGTTCGTTCCCAGTTCTCAATACCTCATACGAGAATAACCAGAAAGTTTTTAATATCGTTTCAAGTGGCGGAGGATTTTTTGAAAGCCAAGAAGTTTGTTTGATGAACGACAAGACAGATTTTCAACAAGAAAAGACGACGGGTAAAGACGCTGATCAAGGTACAGAGGAATTTATATTGAAAGAATAAGATTAACATTTCTATAGCGAAAATTTTTATGTGCATGGATATGATCAGATTTACTGTATTTACATCAAGTATTATACGCTTACGTAATTACATACGTAGCCTAGACTATTGATATTTTTACAACAATTGTGGTATTACTTTCTTAACTGTGTTTATCCTAACCCACCCTGTCAACTTTCCCTGTGGGAGGAAACCGGAGCACTCGGAGAAAACCATAGAGAAATATTAGACCTGTCTATTATTTCTATGGAGAAAACACACGACTTTCGACAAAGCGTTGACTGACTCTTTTCACACGAGTCCGTAGCGAGAATCGAACCCACGAACTTAGAATTGAGGACTGTAGAAAACAACACATGGTTATATTTCGATATTGTTTCAAAATCATACCACGCATATTGGTCTCTTGTTGATAATTCAAATATTAAGTGCACAACATACCCTTATGTGTGTTTTTGTTTTGTCTGCTGGAACTGGTGGCTTACACTATCAAAGTTTATGTGATCACAGTAGAAATTTTGCATATGTTTTAAGGATTTGTAAGAAGCGTTTGAGGAAACTGACTCATTGTTTATAACACTGAGTCAGTAAGTCAAGTTCCCTCAGACATTTCTTACAAATTCCCCAAAACTTAGAATTTAAGCCCGTTTTCCACTAGGCGAATTTATTCGCGCGAACAGATAAAAAGTAGGAAGCGATCCTACTTTTTCGCCGCGAATTTTTTCGCCGACCAATCACGTTGCCGGATTTCGGTTTTCGCTTCGCGTCGCGCGAACAAATTCGCGTAGTGGAGAACGGGCTTTACCCATGCAAAATTCCCTGTGATCACAGAATCTTTGATAAGTTAAATTTTAATAACTTTATTAATCTTTACTTCCCAGCTTTACGACCAAAAACGAGTGTGACCCATTTCGCCCGTACAAGAAGATAACAGTAGAACATTTTGATAGAACTTTAATTCATATTGTACATTGTAAATAAAACTCTGTAACGAGCCCAAGATGTTTATGTATAGTTAGATGGAGATTGTAAAATTTTTAGCTGATGTAAATACATGTAAGTTATAAGTGTACTTTCTTTTTGTTTAAAAGTATTTGTTCATTTTTTGTCAATAGTTGCAAGCCATCCAAACATCACCATCATTACATTTTCAGCATAACAATGTACCAAACATTCTGTGAGTGTTACCATACAAAAAATAATATGGTATACCACCTCTCTATCTGGCATTGAAATTCACCATCCAGACTGTCACCTACCATACTGTGGTATGACCAGTTGAGTATGGTACACTTTTTTCTGGCATTAAAAATTCACCATCCAAATACCATTACTACATTTACCATCTAACAACCCACCAAAAATATACACTTTGTCACCCACCATACCCATGGTATGTCCAGTTAGGCATGGTACCGCCCCCCTTACCTCCCCAGGCCTATGCCACTTCATCTTGCAACAATCTAAAATATACACCTCGTTGGTAACATTATTCCGCACCCCGCTCCACGTTTCGCCTCCGAAAAATAACAAGTGCCTATCGTTCAGCTCAACCGACACACAGTGTTGTCTTCCCGTAGGCTTATCGCATGCTACCCACTTTGAAAGTGGATCTGCTATTTTATCATTTCCAAGTACGGTTCCTTGTTCGGGCTTCTTATTCCAGCGACCAATAAGCTGGTGATTGTCACCTTTTCGACCACCTTGTACAAATAATACATAGCTTTTCCCGAGGTGGGTTTTTACAAGGTTTGCAGTGTGCCCAGACCGAGACGAAACATGCATTTGCGCTTCTTTGTATACACCGGTTCTAACATTGAAATGGAATGCGTCGCCGGACCGTCGTTGCGTCCTTACCCCGCCCTCCCGTCCGATAATAAGCAGTTCACTTTCCGAGACTAGAGTACTTGTATGAGAGCTCAGTCCTGCGGGGATCTCTCCCCTGGTCTGAATTTGAAACCACGTATTCTCTGTAGTGTCGTAATAATATACATCGGAACTTCTTTTATGGCCTGTCCAACCGCCAAGAAATATTATAAGACGTTCGTCTATCACATTAGCTGTGTGGTGACTGAGTTTTGGCGCTTCGTATATCCGAAAACCGCCAAATCGTCCTGCTTTTGAACTAGCTTCACTTTCAACTCGAGTCAGTTCAGTCCACTCATTGCAAGAAGTATCGAAGCAAAATAGTCCGTTTTGTACACATTTCTTGTCATCTAACCCGCCAAAAATGTACAGCTTGTATTGTACTACAGAGCATGTGTGAAAAGCGACTTTCGGAGGCGATGGGCCGTTGCCAGAAACGGCTTTGAAGTCGAAATTTGTCATTTTCTCGTGAAAATTCGGCGGCCATTGCTATACCATGCTCCTCTTCGAGCATGGTTTGGTAAACGAATCGATTGCCATGGTAACATAACTTTTCCATCCTGCCTGCTTGCAGGCTAATATCAACCAATTTTTCGGTTTATCTTTTTCATACGAATTACACGATTTTGGCAAATTTATTTATTTTTTACACCTCTTTGACAAGTTTTATTGAACAAATAATGATTGAAAATAATTACACAATCTCTATATTTACAACGTGCTGACAGCCAACTAGCCTTTGCGTAACGTAACGTAACAGCAAAAAACTTTAGTCCCTGTTAACTTAGCGGTAATAGGTAACATGGAATTGGCCAAACTAGTTCTAAAATAGAAAAAAATTCGCATGAGTTTCAAAACGAATTGACAATATCAAATTGATGCATAAATTAGCATAATTATGATAATTTCTAACTAGTCTGAATCATTGAACTATAAATAAACTGGAAGGCTAACTCAGGGGGGGAAATTGAAGCCAGTGTATTTTAGTTTTTCTGAGTTATGAGCAGAAATACTCAACACTGAACGTTGAGCTATATATCAAATTGAAGCTATTGAAAAACGCTATTTGGTGTAGAAA
>CACRXK020005253.1:0-28711 GCA_902702795.2 Paramuricea clavata
AACTCTTTCAACGTTAGATGATGCATTAATTTCGTGTTTGTAATTCTCATTGTCCTTTAAGACTTCTAAACAGGAACGTAAATTATTTCTGAGCTTAGCGAGAGAGTTGTTGTCTCCCCTTTCAATGCGAGGACCTACCGTGACTCGTTTTAGGGATGCTTTGACTACGCTAGAAGGATGACCATACTGAGACTCTAATATTTTCATGGCTTGACTAAAACCGTTTGATTTCAGTTCACAATGTTCAATTGCGTCTCTAGCATCACCTTCCACGAAACTGAGAAGACGAGTTATTTTTTCTCTTTCATCAAACTCTCTTTCGTTTAACCAAACCTCCACTCGCTTCTTAAAAACAGGAAACTGAGCAGGGTCACCTCTAAATTTCATTGGCTGGGGTTTCGGAATCCCTTGCCGCTGTAACATGGCTTTCATAACAGTGGTTGTTTCGGTTCCCTGCTTCATGGCACTAACCAATTGCTGATTCATTTCGAGTAATGTAGTTGTTAAATCAGGTTTAGTTTTGTCAACGCTTGGTTTAAACTCGGGTGTAGATGGCTCCGTGTCATTGCATTTCTCAGAAAGGGACGCAATCCCTTGCTTGTTATCGACCACTGATTCGGGTGGCGATTTGACTAACTCAGGCCGAGTTGAGGGGTGATCTGTCTTGTAGAAAGCTCTGTCCTGTGGTGTCGAATTTTTTACATCTACCTTCATATTAACCCTGTTGCCAGCTACAGCCTTTGATAAACTACGCATGCTTCCGCAGTCACTATATCTTTCGTCTGCCTGATCGGCTGCCAAAAGTTCGGCTTCTAACTGAGAGTACTCCGCTTGGTCCCGCAAATCTTGTAACTCACATTCTATCTGTTCTTGCATTTGTTTTTCCTTTGCTTTTGCTCTTCTCTCAGCCTGCTCTAGTTTCAACCTTGCTAATTCTGCTGAACGAGCCGCTGTCTTCACCCTAGACGACACAGAGGACCCCCCTGAACGTCTACTCTTTGACGACCTTGACATGGAAACACTACTTTGTACTGACACAGAAAGTTTATCATCATCCTTAAGGTGAAGACCATTCTCAAACTTTGAGTCTCTCTGTAAACTGCGAATGCTCTTGTTAAGTTGACCAATAGCTAGTTGATTACATTCATTTATTTTTCGTTCGAGACTTTGACGTTGGATGCTAAGACGCTCCAAGTCACGCGTGTTATTAATCAGCTGAGAATAATCTTCATGTACTTTGAGGTACTTAACCCACTTTGAATGTATAGTGTCCAAAGTTTTTTCAATTTCTGTAGTCTCAATATTACTATAATCATAAGTTTTTAAAGACTCTGTAGATACTTCAATAATTTGCGAAAGTTTTAATAATTCATGCTTTAGTCCTTTGGAATGTATTTCATTTAAATATTCTGCGTACTCACGCGGGACCTTCCGGGTCCGAGATGTCCTTCGTAAACCGTCGTCACTTCCGGCTTGTTGACTTCGTCGATCGCGAAGTTCGTCGAACTGTTTTGCACCGATTTCATCCATAAAAGATCAAACTATGTTGGGAACGAACCCAACCGAATGTTGTTTATATATCAAATAATAATCACCACGTCATTACACTTTATTTACTCTCAAATTTAGTTTATTCTAAGCAGTACATCATGACAAATATCTTGTACATATCAAATATCCATGCATCATTCTGTCCTCGATTCTGTCCGTATTTCGACTAATATCGGTCGTAAACAAAGGTTTGCTACATAGAATTACAAATAACGTTCATTAACAACAAGTTCAAGTGTTTCAAAGTCAAAATGAAAGAAATACTTACATCTTATGGCGATTTTAAAGCAGATTACGTTTGTATATCTATCACGAATATCAATAGTTTTCCAAAAAACCTCGCTCGCGAAGACTGGCCCTAAATTAATTATGCTAATGTCAACAAACGGCGCGAAATAATTAGATTAATTATAGTAGCGTCCGTAACAGGAACCTTGTCCTCAGCGCGATGAACCCTGTTCTCCGCGTGAGGAACCTTGTTCTCAGCGTGAGAAACCTTGTTCTCAGCGTAGGGAACCTTGTCTTGAGCGTGAGGAACCTTGTCTTCAGCGTGAGAAACCTTGTGCTCAGCGCGAGTAATCTTATCTTCAGCGTGAGAAACATTATCCACAGCGTGAGGTACCTTGTTCTCAGCGTCAGGAACCTTCTCCTGAGCGTGAGGAACCTTGTCTGCAGCGTAGAAAAGCTTGTCCTCAGCGTGAGGAACCTTGTCCTCAGCGTGAGGAACCTTGTCCACAGCCTGAGAAACCTTCTGCTCAGAGCGAGGAACCTAACCTCAGCGTGAGGAACCTTTTCCTCAGCGTGAGGAAACTTGTCCACTGCATCAGGAACCTTGTTCTCAGGGTGAGAAACCTTGTCCTCAGCGTAGAGAACCTTATCCTCAACGTGAGCAACCTTGTCCTCAGAGCGAGGAATCTTGTCCTTAGCCTGAGGAACCTCCCAGCGCGCGGAACCTTGCCGTCAGCGTGAGGAACCTTGTCCTCAGCGCGATGAACCCTGTTCTCCGCGTGAGGAACCTTGTTCTCAGCGTGAAAAACCTTGTTCTCAGCGTAGGGAACCTTGTCTTGAGCGTGAGGAACCTTGTCCTCGGCGTGAGAAACCTTGTGCTCAGCGCGAGTAATCTTATCTTCAGCGTGAGAAACATTATCCACAGCGTGAAGTACCTTGTCCTCAGCGTCAGGAACCTTCTTCTCAGGGTGAGGAACCTTGTCCGCAGCGTAGAAAAGCTTGTCCTCAGCGTGAGGAACCTTGTCCTCAGCGTGAGGAATCTTCTCCTCAGCGCGAGGAATCTTGTCCTCAGCGTGAGGAACCTTGTTCTCAGCGTGAGGAACCTTGTCCTCAGCGTGAGGAACCTTGTCCTCAGCGTGAGGAACCTTGTCCTCAGCGTCAGCAACCTTGTCCTCAGCGTAGATAACCTTGTTCTCAACGTGAGGAACCTTGTCTTCAGCGTGAGGAACCCTGTCCTCAGCCTGAGGAAGCTTGTTCTCAGCGTGAGGAACCTTGTCCTCAGCCTGAGGAGCATTATCCTCGCCGTGAGGAACCTTGTCTTCAGCGTGTGGAACCTTGTTCTCAGCGCGAGGAATCTTGTCGTGAGCGTGACGAACCTTGTCGTCAGCGTGAGGAAACTTGTTCGCAGCGTAGAGAACCTTGTCGTCAGCGTGAGGAACCTTGTCCTCAGAGTGAGAAAACTTGTTCCCAGCGCGGGGAACGTTGTCCCCAGGATGAGGAATCTTGTCCTCAGCGTGAGGAACCTTGTCCCCAGCGCGAGGAACGTTGTCCTCAGCGTGAAGAACCTTGCCCTCACTGTGAGGAACCTTCTCCCCAGCGCCAGCAAACTTGTCGTCAGCGTGAGGAACCTTGTCCTAAGCGTGACGGAGCTTGTCCTCAGCGTAGAGAACCTTGTCCTCAGCGTAGATAACCTTGTCCTAAGCGTGAGGAACCTTGTTCTCAGCGTGAGGAATCTTACCCTCAGCGTGAAGAACCTTGTCCTCAGCCTGAGGAACCTTGTTCTCAGCGTGAGGAATCTTGTCCTCAGCGTGAGGAACCTTGTCCTCGCCGTGAGTGACCTTGTCTTCAGCGTGCGGAACCTTGTTCTCAGCGTAAGGAAGCCGGTCCTCAGCGTGAGGAACCCTGTCTTCAGCGTAGGGATCCTGATCCTCAGCGTAGGGAACCTTGTCCACAGCGTGAGGAAACTTGTCCTTAGGGTGAGGAACCTTGTCCCCAGCGCGAGAAACCTTGTTCTCAGCGTGAGAAAATTTATCCACAGCGTGAGGAACCTTATCCTCATCGTGAGAAACCTTATCCTCAGCGTAGAGAACCTTATCCTCAGCGTGAGGAAGCTTGTCCTCAACGTGAGGAACCTTGTCCTCAGCGCGAGGAATCTTGTTCTTAGCGTGAGGAACCTTATCCTCAGCGTGAGGAACCTAGTCCTCAGCGAAGGGAACTTTGTCCACAGCGTGTGGAACCTTGTACCTTGAGCGAGGAACCTTGTCCACAGCGTGGGAAACCTTGTCCTCAGCCCGAGGAACGTAACCTAAGCGTGATAAACCTTCTATCCAGCGCGAGGACCCTTGTCGTCAGCGTGTGTAACCTTGTCCACGGCGTAAGGAACCTTGTCCTCGGCGTGGGAAACCTTGTCCTCAGCGTGAGAAACCTTGACTTCAGCGCGAGGAACCAAACATCAGTGTCAGGAACATTATCGTCAGCGTGAGGAACCTTGTCCCCAGCGTGAGAAATCTTGTCCTCAGCGTGAGCAACCTTGTTCTCAGCGTGAGGAACCTTGTCCTCGCAGTGAGTAACCTTGTCTTCAGGGTGTGGAGCCTTGTTCTCAGCGTGAGGAACCCTTTCCTCAGCGTGAGGAACCTTGTCTTCAGCGTAAGGATCCTGATCCTCAGCGTAGGGAACCTTGCACTCAGCCTGAGAAACCTTGTCCCCAGCGCGAGGACCCTTGTACTCAACGTGCGAAACATTGGTCATAGCGTGAGGAACCTTTTCCCCAGCGCGAGAATCCTTTTCCTCAGCGAAAGGAACCTTGTCCTCAGCGAGAGGAACCTTGTCCTCAGGGTAGAGAACCTAGTCCTCAGCGTGAGGAACCTTGTCCTCAGCGTGAGGAACCTTGTTCTCAGCGTGAGGAACGTTGTTCTCAGCGTGAGAAACCTTTTTCTGAGCTTAGGAAACCTTGTCCTCAGCGTGAGGAACCTTGTCCTCAGCGTGAGAAACCTTGTCCTCAGCGCGAGGAATCTTGTCCTCAGCGTGAGAAACCTTGTCCTCAGCGTGAGGAACATAGCTCTCAGCGTGACGAACCTTGTCCTCGGCGTGAGAAACCTTGTCCTCAGCGTAGAGAAACTTGTTCTCAGCGTGAGGAACCTTGTCCTCTGCGGGAGGTACCTTGGTCTCAGCGTGAGGCACCTTGTCTTCAGCGCGATGAATTTTGTCCTCACCGTGAGGAACCTTGTCATCAGCGTGAGGAACCTTGTCTTTAGCGTGAGAAACCTTGTCCTCAGGGTGAGGAATTTTCTCCTCACGGTGAGGAACCTTGTCCTCAGCGTGAGGAACCTTGTCCTTAGCGTGAGGAACCTTGTACCCAGCGCGAAGAACCTTGTTCTCAGCGTGAAGAACCTTGTCCTCAGCATGAGGAACCCTGTCCTCACAGCAGGGAACGTTGTCCACAGCGTGAGGAACCTTGTCCCCAGCGTGAGGAATCTTGTCCTCAGCGTGAGGAACCTTGTGCCCAGCTCGAGGACGTTGTCCTCAGCGTGCAGAACCTTGTCCTCACCGTCAGGAACCTTGTTCTCAGCCTGAGGAACCCTCTCCCCAGCGCCAGTAACCTTGTCGTCAGCGTGAGGAACCTTTTCGTCGCCGTGAGGAACCTTGTCCTCGGCGTAGAGAACCTTGTCCTCAGCGTAGATAACCTTGTCCTCAGGGTGAGGAATCTAGTTTTCAGCGTGAGGAACCTTTTCCTCAGCGTGAGGAACCTTGTCTTCAGCGTGTGGAACCTTGTTCTCAGCGTGAGGAACCCTGTCCTCAGCGTGAGGAACCTTGTCTTCATCGTAGTGGTCCTGATGCTCAGCGTAGGGAACCTTGTCCACAGCGTGAGGAACCTTGTCCACAGCGTGAGAAACCTTGTCCTCACGGTGAGGAACCTAACCTCAGCGTGAGGAACCTTGTCCTTAAGGTGAGGTACCTTGTACCAGCGCGAGGAATGTATGTATGTATGTATGTATGTATGTATGTATGTATGTATGTATGTAAAAATTTATTTAAAGACGCTAGCCTTGTCAACAAAGAGAGTTGATTTCCACAAGGGGCGTCGACATTTGAAAATTTACAAAAACTATTTACAAAAAAGACAAATATAAGTACAAATACATGCGATATATATAGTAATTAATTAGAATGGTTTAAAAGGAAGTTGGTGGTTTGGTGTGATTTGGCCATATAAATATGTCTGTAATAATCCATTTAGATTAATATTAGGTTAGTTACTTTGCCTTACAATATTTTTAAAAGAACATATTGATAGGGCTTCCTTAGCTTCACCAGGAAGATCATTCCATAGTTTAGCACCACTATATCGAAAACTCTTTTTCAGAAAGTTGCGTCTTTGCTTAGGAACGGCCAGATCATTCTGAGCATTTCTGAGATCGTAAGTCGTTTGCGAAATATTCCTTTTTATCAAAAACTCTTTCAAGTTCGGCGAACTATGGTCGTTTAGAATTTTATAAACAAGAGTTTCCTTAGTTAATTTTCTTCTAGATTCTAAATTGTCCCATTCAAGAGATTGAAGAACGTCAGCAGACCTGATCTCATAACCAGCACCAGCTATTATCCTAGCTGCTCGATTTTGATACTTCTGCAAGTTGTCTTTTAATGTTTTGTTACAAGTGTCCCAAAGGAGAGAACAATAATCGAAGTAGGGTTGTATCAAAGCGCTATAGATTGATTGCAGCATGTTTGCAGGAACGAATGGCTTGATGCGCCGTAACGTCCCAATACCTGCTGCAACCTTTCTGCAAATTACGTCAATATGCTCATCCCAACTCAACATTTCATCAATGGTGGCGCCCAAACAAGGTATTGAGGTTACCCTAGGAATTGGTTGACCATTTAACATTACAGGAATCTCATTATTTATCTTATGGAGATTATGTTTAGATCCTACGTACATTAATTTAGTTTTGGATGAACGGTGTTGCAATTTGTCTTGTTTGAGCCATTGACTTATGTTATTCAAGTTACTGTTATTCAAGTATCATCAGCATATAAGCACGGGATTGTATTCTTGAGATTATTTGGGAGATCATTAATAGAAAGCAGGAATAGAAGTGGACCTAAAATAGACCCTTGAGGGACTCCGCAAACGAGATTTCTAGGTGTTGACATCATGCCATTGACAAAACACACTTGTTCCCATATTAGAAATGTAGGATTCAAACCATTTTAATTCGATATTTAAAACTCCAAATTGTTCTTTCATTTTACGCAATAAAATATTATGGTTAATTGAGTCAAACGCTTTCCGAATATCAAGAAAAACAACACCGTTCAACACTTCATTATCCATGTTAGTGTACCATCTTGTCCTCATCGTGAGAAACCTTATCCTCAGCGTAGACAACCTTATCCTCAGCGTGGGGAAGCTTGTCCTCAACGTGAGGAACCTTGTCCTCAGCGCGAGGAATCTTGTTCTCAGTGTGAGGAACCTTGTCCTCAGCGTGAGGAACCTTGTCCTCAGAGTGAGGAACCTTGTCCTCAGCGTGAGGAACCTTGTACCCAGCGCGAGGAACCTTGTCGTCAGCGTGAGGAAACTTGTCCACAGCGTAAGGAACCTTGTCATCAGCGAGAGGAACCTTGTTGTGAGCGTGAGGAACCTTGTCCTCAGCGTGAGGAACCTTGTCCTCTGCGTGAGGAACCTTGTCCTCACAGTGAGAAAAACTTGTCCCCTGCGCGAGGAACCTTGTCCCCAGCGTTAGGAATCTTGTCCTCAGTGTGAGGAACCTTGTCCTCAGCGTAGAGAACCTTATACTCAGCGTGAGGAACCTTGTCTTGAACGTGAGGAACCTTGTCATCAGCGTGAGAAACCTTGCCTTCAGCGTGATGAAACCTTGTCCTCAGCGTGAGGAACCTTGTTCACAGCGTAGAGAACCTTGTCGTCACCGTGAGGAACCTTGTCCCCAGCGTGAGGAACCTTCTACCCAGCACGAGGAACCTTGTCCTCAGCGTGAGGAACCTTCTACCCAGCGCGAGGATCCTTGTCCTCAGTGTGAGAAAACTTGTCCACAGCGTGAGGAACCATGTTCTCATCGTGAGAAACCTTATCCTCAGCGTAGAGAACGTTATCTTCAGCGTGACGAAGCTTGTCCTCAACGTGAGGAACCTTGTCCTCAGCGCGAGGAATCTTGTTCTCAGGGTGAGGAATCTTGTCCTCAGCGTGAGGAACCTTGTCCTCAGCGTGAGGAACCTTGTCCTCAGCGTGATGAACCCTGTTCTCAGCGTGAGGAACCTTGTCCTCAGCGTGAGGAACCTTGTCCTCAGCTTGAGGAACCTTGTCGGCAGCGCGAGAAATTTTGTCCCCAGCGCGAGGAACCTTGTCCTCATCGTGAGGAATCTTGTTCTCAGCGTGAGGAACCTTGTCCTCAGCGTGAGGAACCTTGTCCTCAGCGTGAGCAACCTAGTCCTCAGCGTGAGGAACCTTGTCCTCACCGTGAGGAACCTTGTCTTCAGCTTTAGGAGCCTTGTTCTCAGCGTGAGGAACTTTGTTCTCAGCATGAGGAACCTTGCCCTCAGCGTAGGGAGCCTGGTCCTCAGCGTAGGGAACCTTTTATGTTTTAAAGGATATGGCAATAAAAATTAAAGTTTGTCTTATTTGAAAGAACTTTTAAAGTTATGTATGAAGATCTTTTACAACATTTTCGTACCTTGCTTGGTTTTCGAAACATTTCGACTAAAACCAGAATGCCGTCCGCCATCTTGGTATTATTATTGACTTAACTGAGTTTGTGATGAGGTCAAAAGCAGGGTAAACTTGTTAAAACTTCTTCATGTGGTACTAAATTTCTTCGAAAATTTCTTTAAATGTTGTGAGTTAATTAAGTACTAAAAACAATTTGGAAAATCAGGTTTCGTATTGATAATGACATGTGGTTTGCAAGATAAAAATTTCGCTCTTTACTGTACTTGTGACGTATGCATGTCGAATGCATGTCCAAGGTGGCGGAATGCACGCTGCTGTTGATCCAAATATATAAGTCGATTTATTTTAAAAATCAAGCATGAAATGAAATAATTGTAGAGAAGTTTAGGCTATATATAATTTTAAATGTTCTTTCAAATACGACAAACTTAATTTATATTTCCATGTCCTTTGAAGTAGATATAATTATGTAGCCTGTCTGTCAAAATGAGAGCCAGACTAGTTTTTAAAACATTCTCATTCTGAAAACGTAAAATTCAAAAATATATAACAGTGTAATAGACTGTAATATATAATAACATAAAGCATACCCAAAATTTATTTCATGGTCATCGGTTTACATGTATAGTATATTTGTAGTTATAATATAGTCATTCACCGTATATGAGCTGTCTTGAATTACTCGCCGTATATCATCTTATATGCAGCGAGTAGCGAAGAACAAGATGGCGGTCCAAAAACAACTTTGAGTTTTGCGAAGCAGAAAAAAGGAAAATATTCGCTTTGAGAATGATAATAGTACAAGGAAAAACTCTCAAAAAAGTTTTACAGGTTAGCAAAATACATTTATTACAATAGAAACTAGTTTAAGTACAAGTATTTTAAAGAATAATAATACCGAAACAACAGCGAAAAAAACATGTTCATTGAGAATATAAATTGTTCAGAAAAGTTTGCAACGAAAGACAAATGAATTTGCAGTCAACAAGCTCTTACTATACTACCAAACATCTGTATAATATATCTGAGCTTTTCTGTGAGATATACCGTTTCTAAAACCATTTCTGTCACTTCGTCTTCGAGTTGTAGGCCTAAAACAAAAGTGTTTCAAATTTTCAAGGCCAAGCGGTTTTTGGCCGAACAAATTGTCAAGACATTGTAACAGAGAATAATTAATTATTGTTTCAGTTAATGGCTATTAGACTATATTATAAAACAAGTATACCATTCGCTCTCGTCGTATATGGCTGATAGCCGACTCGGTGCTATGAACCTCGTCGGCTATCATCATATACGACTCGAGCTCATCAGCTTATGGTATAATTGTTAATTATTAGCCTACAAGTGCTACCTTGATTTCTGCAATTGCTACTTCTTCTTGGTGTCTAGCATATGTACTTGGATTTCTATTAATAATAATAATATGACTTTATTTAAGCACGATGATGTTTAAAGCATATAAGCTTGTGGGGTCATACATACATACATACATACATGACTTTATTTAGAACACGGAGAACCATCAGTACATTTTATGAAAATTATCTATTTACAAATAAAAGCAATTAATATAAGTTAGGAAGAAGACAAGATTGAAGGGAAGAAGAAAAGAAGGAGAGGTACTGTTCTACCTGGTTGCCGTGTGGGAGTCGGTAGGACTGGAAGAATATAGGGATTCCAGACTTCCTTTAAACGAGGAGAGGGATGATGATAATCTAAGAGATTCAGGCAAGCAGTTCCATAGTGATGCTCCACTATAACTGAAGGAGCGCTTAAGATAATCAGTATTGGGCTTAGGAATAAACAACTTGCCATTAGAATTTCTTAGTAAATATCTGGATGAAAACAATTCTTGTAAGTACTGGGGAGATTGACCATTAAGTGTTTTAAACATAACAACAGCTTTTTGCTTTTGACGGTTAACCGACAAAGTGTTCCACTGCAGCTGATCTAGAAGTTGACTAGATGAAATATCGTAAGAAGAACGGGTAATAACACGAGCTGCTCTGTTTTGAAGTTTTTGAAGCCTATCACTTAGAGTTACTCCAAGGCCGTCCCATACTGGAGCACAATAGGAAAAGTATGGTTCAATAAAACCTTTATAGTCTTTAATAGCAGTTTCTTGGTCAATCAGCCCGCGCACCCGTTTTAAAGCTCCAATACCAGAAGAGATCTTTTTAGTGATGACCTCAACATGGTTTCTCCAAGTAAGGTTTTCATCCAAGGTTAGCCCTAGGGTTTTAGTTGAACTAACTTGCCTCACTGGCACATTGTCGACCGAGACACTTGACTCGTAATTATTAAAAGTTGCTAAACGCTGACGTGAACCAATGATCATGAACTCAGTTTTAGCAATATTCAAGCTTAATTTGTTGGCTATTAACCATCTGTTTAGGTTAGTCAGACTAGAATTCATCAGAAATTCAAGGTGAGATAAATTATCACTACTAAAATTTAGGTTGGTATCGTCAGCAAACATCCTTGCGAAACCCTCATTCAGGCAGTTTGGGAGATTGTTGATATAAACCAAGAATAGCAGAGGCCCGATTATTGAACCCGGAGGAACTCCTCTGGATGTAGAAGAGATACCAGAAAACTGACCGTTAACAAAACACTTTTGCTTACGATCAGTTAAATAGGATCTAAACCAAGATTGTGCCAAGTCATCCACACCATATGCTTTCAACTTTGAAAGTAAAATGTTATAGTCAATAGTGTCAAAGGCCTTCTTCAGGTCAATGAAGACTACGCCGTTTAAAAGACCTCTATCGATATTGACACACCAGTTATTAGTTGCTTCTAGTAAAGAAGTGAGGGTGCTGTAATTAGACCTAAAGCCAGATTGATAAGGATTGATAAGCTGATTATCAGTTAAATATGCATAAAATTGGTCATAAACGAGCCTTCCAAAACTTTTAGCAATTGCAGATATGACTGAAATAGGTCGATAGTTGCCGAGATCACCTTTATCCCCATTTTTAAAGATAGGTAAAACTCTAGCCATCTTCCAATCATCCGGATAAATTCCCATAAATTCCCATAAATTCCCAGGGTCGTGCACTTAGAGATATATACAAAAGTTATAAATTATATAGAATTAATCAACTACTATCTATTTACTATGTCTATGAAAATCTTGAACATCTTTATATATTCTTACATTCGGCTTTGGTTGTGCCACATTTGCATATGTCATAACATGCCAAGTTTAGAGTCCTATACGGGTATCCAGCACTCAGGTTGGTCTTTTTTAAACAAGCCTAAAGTTATAATAAAAATAGGGAATTATCCCTTGCAACAAAATCAAGGTATTCGATAATACATCTATTCAACGGATCCTATACAAATATACTACAGTAAAATGTACGTTTTCTCATTAAGAAAAATTGTTTTTGAACAATGGGACTCCCGAGCCAATAGATTCACAACTTAGTGTGCCATTTGCGAACGAAAACGAGTATTTTAGGTCCAAAGAAAATCAATGTAGTATACTTTACTGCCCTGACAGGAGTTGCAAGGTCTGGTGGAGTAGTGGAGGTCCCATGATCGCTATGATCTGCATTAGTCTGTAATTTGTTTTTGCAAGCAGCTTTCTTCTTGGCAAATGAACACTCGTCACAGCATGCAGTTTACACTCGCAGTCCTACATGGACATCCCTTCGATTTTGTAGTTATGTTTCTACTACATGTATTTTTGCAATCACAGACTTGCAAAAGCAATCTCTTAGAGGATTTAGCTTGTTATACTTCGCAGTAAAAAGAGTAAAACCAGTAAAAGCTATAAAGGGTCCTAATACGTTTCAACTATACTTTCTACAGATCATTCGATCTGATTCCATTCTGGGAAATTTCCAGTTCTGGTAGTGGTCGATTGCAATACATTGCAATCCATCCATTGCAATCGTTAGAAAAGCGATGTAACTTTTAGTACTTTGTTTTGTTTTGCACAAGTGCTATGTTTTTAGTGTATGACTATTTTCGAAGACAACACTATTTTTAGCTCCCGGCCCGTATACATAAATATTTACATAGCGCGCAATGCATCTTGGTTGACCATGATTCTTTAAGGCAGACTTATTCTTAACTTACTCGTTCTTAGGTCCTTGCTTCGAATTTTCATGCAGAAGAGCTTGTTGAGCGAAGTCCACTTTTACATCATCAACTCTAGCTTCTAAAGCGCGTTTATACAAGCCAAGCAGCATGATTTCTGAGCAAATTTACTAATAAAGTCATAACTTGATCCTCTTCAGAGATAGGTACACCGATAGCTGCCAGTTTATCCGCGATACCCTTCATGTACTTAGAATATTCCTCTATAGACCTTCCTTCTTTCATCTCCGTTCTTTCATCGCCAATGTATCTCGCTCAAAATGATTCTTTAATACGTCCCACGCTTGCTTCGGATTTTCGTACTTAATTGCCTTGTGTCGCCGTTTCGTCTTTTGATTTAGAACGAAATTGTGTCGCCGTTTTCATCGGATCAGACCCTGCTAGCTCTTCCGAACCGTCTAGGAAACCCCACAGTCGTTTCGCTAACAGCAAATGCTTCATTTGAATTTCCAAGTACTCCAATTGCGCCCTTCTAACTTGTCGATTGACCATTTCCCTCCGTTTAAGCCGGTTTTCCAGTAGGTGGAATTTTGCGCGCGGAGCGGAATTTTTCTTTGTCTTGTGATTTCTCGGGTGGAACTAATTAGAAAAGGCGAAGGGAAATTCCAGGTCGCGCGGAAAATTCTGCCTAGTTGAAATCGGCATTTAGTCGTCAACGGACCAGCACGAAATATTGGGCCCACAACCTGTAGACAAACTCATATAATCCGACTGTTGTTTTGTGATAAATGTATTTCTAACGAAAAAACTTTACGACAACAACATGTTATATCTCATGGAAATTTGAATAAATTTAAATTTCCTAAATTGTCTATTGTCCTAAATTGGATATAAAGCATGCATTAACTAATGTCAAAAACACTGTTAATTAACGTCCTTTAATTTAAATTAATGACACTATTAATGATAAACGGCATAAAATTCCGCTTTTCAAATGCGTGAGTATAATCGGAAAACAAAAATGGAAATGGGAACGAAACGGAAAACGAATGTAAAATCCGATTACCGTTTTCCAATTTACTTGGAAAACGAGAAATAAAAGCGAAATATTAAATTCTCGTTTCCGATTTCCGGTATTTTGACAAATCAAAGACATAAAGAGTTATTACACTGGTCAAAAGTATACTTTACAACATACAGCTATGCAACAATGGAATCGTACCAGATAAGCTTTCTCATTGGTGAGTAGATATACAATATATACTTCGTAATTCGTTTTTTTGTTCCATAATTTTTAACCTTTCTTGAAAATGACGAATTCTTGTAAATTCAACCAACTACCATCGACCACGTAAATAGACTTTTCAAGTTTCGAATTTCATTGAAGTTGTAAATATAAAATTAATAGACAGTAACGGAGAAAAAGCTGTTATGGCTGAATCCATGTTGTACGGCTGTGATTAATCAGCACGCTTTACTGATATCAGAAATATGCAATATTCACATAAATTTTGCTTTAAAAGTTTAAATTATAGAAAGTGGTTCACACGATATGTTTTTGTTGGCAAGGTCTGTTCACATGGCCAATTTTATTTTGCGATTTTTTCATAGGCGTCGAAAGATCGATAAGTGAGGGAGACCATATTCATATATTAGTGTTCTGCATTATTAATTTCTTTTGAAAAAGATTGTTTTTAAGGTCTGTGAACACGAATATATGAATATGGTCTCACCACTTATCGATCGTTCGACGCCTATGGGCTTTCTCCTCTTGTTGGCGCATGCGATTGCCTGATAAGTAGAAGAGTTCTGAATGCAAATTAGAATATAACTTGCTCCAGCAATCTCGCATGCATTCTTTTGTGGGTACACAGAACATGTCATGTGAACGACTAGTTAACACAATAACAGGAAGTGGCATTTACATGCCGTCAACTACACACGCAAAAATCTCACATTTTGTAACAAGTCTGACAACAAGCCGTCGACAAGTTGTGTTTGCACTGGTTGTCCCAAGTTGTCAACAGTTTGGAAAAAGCCGTTAACAACTTGTAACAACCCTGTTAATTAATGTTATCAGACTTGTTGCAAAGGTGTTCCAACAAGTCGGATACAGTCATGATATAACAATATTGTTACAACCTTGTGTAGTCAACCTTCTGACATTCTTGTTATATCGTACTGTATCAGACTTGTCAGAACAACCTTGTTCCAAGTCTAATAATGCCAACAAGCTTGTTACAAGTTGCTCACAGCTTGTTCTAAACTTGTTACAACAACTGGGAACAAGCAGTCCGAACACAACTTCTTTTTTTTATTTTAACGTTTTCGACCATACATACAATATATACATATATATATATATATATACATATACATATACATTTAGTATAAATTTTTAATGAATAAAACAAAATATCCAAATATCAGTTCAATTAAATTTCAGAAATAAAACTGTTTTCGGCCTGTTCACTAATAGTGTTGCAGTGTTTCTTGTACGCACACGCTTTCAAAATGGCTTCTTGTGTGACTTTATTGCTTTATTACAAAGTTGTTTTTCTCGATTTCTGCTTGGAATATAAACACAATAACGGAATGACTCTTTCACCAGACTTAGAATTAAAAATAGCTCCTGTTTAGCATTAATTTCTTCAGGAAATGGCTGAGGAATTTGGCAAAATGAAATGTAAAACTATATCGTTCGAAAAAAAGTTTTAATAACACTTTTTACTTTACAAGTTTCGAAAACACAATACAGCGGTCAGAACACCTTACAGCACAATGAAAACATGACATATCTAAAGAAATATTATCGTACAAATAGGGAAATTGATAGGATACAAAACAAAATTGTTTTAGAAAGAATATCACAGCTTTTCCCAACAGTCGGGTAGCCGGTTTTGCAAATTGTTTGAAGCGAATGTTTTAAATAAGTTTTAAATTGTCCGTGAATATGTTTGACACAGTAAAATAATAAAGAAATCCTACCTTTCAAGCTAAATACAACATTTTGTGCTTTTTCCTTTTTCTGGGACGATTTTTTCAATATTTTGTCGATTTTCAAACCAAATTTGCCGGATCGTTCTTTTTTAAAAGCATTATTTACTAGTCTGCTAGTAAATATGCCTCAGATTTACTAGTCAACTAGCCAATCAGAACGCGCGAAAGCTCATTTGGTATGCAAAATTTATACTAAATATATATATTATATGCATATGAGTAAAATACCATAAAATACGACACTGATATTTCCCGTATTTCACTATAGTGAAACATGAAATCATATCTTACGCGGGAACGTCTCGCGCGGGACGCACGCTAATTCCCGCCATTTTGCCGTTTCTGTTTTGAATATACAATATGGCAACTTCCCGACATTTTGTTCATGTTTCCGACGCTGATTTGGTAAGGTTTTCTGAAGAAAATGAAAACACAAAAAGGAAGACTAAGTCCGATTTTGCGATTTTCAGCGACTATTTAGCCTCGATAAACGAGCGGAGAGACATGACATTGTTGCCGTACGGTGAGCTACAAAACATCTTGATGAAATTTATTTTGGCCATATAATAAAAAGAACATTTCACGGTGGCAAATATCACTAGCCTCCCAAAAAACTTCATTTATATAAAGCTTCAAATTGAAAATAAATTTTATTAAACTTCAAATGAATAAATACATGTTGTAAAGATACGTTTCGGGGCACAGCCCCTTTGTCAGAAACGAGATAAGTTCAAATCCATGTCTTTAAATACTTTTGACCTAATCCTAATTAACATACACTAATGATATATGTAGACTTGCATTAATATTCCTCCCTCAAATTTAATCCCAGTGGTACATATGTATTCAATTTTTCAATCCAAAAACTTTCCCTCTCTGTAGGTTTATTAACATCCGTGATATCAATAATCTGTGCTTTAAAATCATTAAGACCCGAATGGCCTTCCTCAAAAAAATGTTCATACAAATGTTGACCACATAAACCTCTTTGGCCCTTAGAAAATCTATTAAGCGAACTGTTGTGGTTATTAAATCTAAGACGAAATGACGTTACCGTATTGCCCACGTATTGTTTATTACATTTTCCGCAAGTAATTAAATAAACCACCCCCTGAGAGTTACAATCAAAGTGATGGTTAATGTGAAACGTGCGCCGTTGTACTGTACTTTGAAAAGTATCCGCTACCACGATGGAATCACAAACCTTGCACTTTTTCCCCCCACATTTAACCATCCCTCTAGCTGCAACCTCAAGCTTATACAATTTAGCCCGAACAAGATGGTCTTTAAGGTTTTTGGATCTCCTAAAACTCACCATAGGTGGCTCTGGCATGACACTTAGGAACTTGCTAGATAAGCCTACAATATTTTGCAATTCCCTAAAAATTCCATAAATTTCCCGCAATGCTGGGTGATAATCTATGATAAAGGTACTCTTATTATTTTCTCTGCTAGTTTGCTCACTTCCCCGTTTAAATAATGCCGACCGATCCAAAAACCTGACTCTCTTAAACTGGCTCTCTACAAATTTGCTATTATAGCCCCTTTTAACCAGAAACCCTTTCAATTCCTGAAGCCTACTCTCAAAAACCTTATCTGAATGGCAAATGCCTGTCCATAAGGAATTCCCCTCTTAACATGTGGAGGATGACAAGACTTAAAATTTAAATACTTTTGTGCATCAGTGGGTTTACTATACACATCAGTACAAAAAAAAACCATTATACACCTTATTCCAAAATGGCGCCCGCTAACATGAAAGCGAGGCAAAGGGGGCCAGATTTCGCGAAATTATTATAGATTATACGACGAGGGAGAAGTTTTTAAAAATTTTTGCTCACTTTTTGGCCGAAAAAGATATTTCCTTCGTATATGGACAATTCGATACCGCTAAAGATGAAATTTATGGCAAAATCCGTGCTTTACGACGCCCTGCTGTGCTATAATCGCGAGATTTATACCGCAAGGAGTGATGACAACAACATGGCCATATCAACTGTATCAAGTTACAAAAAACTAGACTATAATAAACCATGTGTTCGAGCTCTATATTCTTTCGGGTCGACTTCAACAACAGTGCTGTGTTCTAGGCAAAATCTACGGAGTGTATTCAGAGCGAGAAAAAACGATAAAGTTGATATATTTGATTATTTGTGTTGGGAGTTCGCCGATCTGTGTTTATCTTTCCAAAATCACATAATGGATACTGTGTTTTGTGGACCACGCTTGTTGTCAGAAGAGGATATTCCTGGCAGCGCGCTTTCTGGTCGAAAGCCTTCTGCTCTGAAGAATTCCGAGCTTAAGTTCTGGCTGCAATGTCGCGGTGATTCTTGCAAAGGGTTGAAGACGAAGGCGCTACTTGTCAAAAGGCAAGTAAATAAAATGGCTTTTAATAACGTTAAAATTGTGATCAAATACATAAGTTTTTATTGATTTTCAACATGCATGTTTATAGTGTTTACTTTTACCTTTAGGGTAGATGAGTATGTAAGCAGAGGCTTGGAGGGGAATATTGTTGATCCTGACGAGTCAATGATGTATACCAAGCGCAAGCTTCATCAACTCCATATGGCCAGCACAACCACATCTGCTAGTATGCCCAGTACAAGCTTGGGTGCCTCAACGCAAACAAAGCACACACCGAAGTTTCCTACAGATGGCTGGGGCACATCACTTTCAAAGGCACCATTCTTTAGTCGAGTGGAGATAGACAAACACATTAGAGAATCTGGGAAAAATGTGGGTGGTGGGAGTTATCACACACTGCCTACAGGGCTTATGAGAGCCAAAGCCTATTTGCAAGATGAATATTTACATGGTATTCAGACAACATATGACCAACGCTATTTCTTCTATCGTGCCAAATGCTTTCATAGCTTTAAAAAGAATGAAAGCCCTCATGAATTGAAACTTGCCTTGTGTGTGGTTTCGGGTGATATTATTCATGCGTACTGTGGTCCTACATGTGCAGCAGGAAAGTCTGGGTTTTGCAACCATATTTTGGCACTAATGCTGAAGGCTTGCAAATTCAGTCTATTTAACTGCCAGAAGGTAACTGACCTGAAAGACGAGGATGATGAAAATCCTTCTTCAGCATGCACTTCATCCCTACAGCAATGGCACCAACCAAGAGTCGAAGGAATCGCACCACAACCAGTAATGGAAGTTGTTGTGATGAAAACCCATACAGACGAAAAGAAAACGGATGGTGTGAAGTGCAAGCTGTATGAAGCAAGGAAACAACAACAGTCAAATGTTGCTAAATTTCTAGAAACTGTTAAAGAAATTGATGCAACATTTGGCTTAGTTCAGACTTGCGAAGTGAATGAAAGTTCATCACAAGTACCAACAAAATTTGGTTGCAGTCCAGCTGGTTCATTTGGCTCCTATCAACTTTCATTCCAGGAGTCTAACTTTAATGTGACATCTTCATTCGAAATAAGTTCATCTACAAGCCATACCCATACAGTCATCCCAAATTATCCATCCTTCCCACTGGATGATTTGAATGAAAGTTATGTATTGCCTGTGCCAGAAGGTTTGGATAATGCACAGAAAAAACTTTTAGATAGTTTAACAGTATCACTAATAGATGCCAACAAACTAGAACAGGAAACCAGGGAACAGTCCAGCTGTGATGAGTGGGTACAAGCTCGAAAGCTGCGATTTACAGCCTCAAGATTTGGTAAGGTGGCAAGAAGAAAAAAGAACTTTGAAAAGTTTTGTTGTGATCAAATCACTGCAAAGCCTTTTAAATCTCGAAGCACTGAACATGGCATATACTATGAGCCAATCGCCAAAAGGGAATACCAGAAATACATGGAGAAGATTGGTCATCCAGTTAGTGTAAAACAATCTGGGTTTTTTGTCTCCCCCAAACTTTACATTCTTGGATGTTCACCTGATGGAAAAGTAATTGATACTAATGCTGGTAGCAATGGAGATGAGTTTGGACTACTAGAAATTAAATGTCCAAGCTCCAAATTTACTGTGACTCCAACGGATGCATGCAGTGATAAAAACTTTTGTCTTGAGATTCAAGGTGATATGCCAAAACTTAAGAAAAACCATGAATATTATGATCAGGTGCAAGGACAGATGGGACTGACTGGAACTAAATGGTGTGATTTTGTGGTGTACACAAAAGTAGGCATGAATGTTGAGAGAATAACATTTGACCAAGACCACTGGCAACAGCTCCGTGAAAAACTTTGCTCTGTGTACTTAACACACTTTTTACCTGTTGCGGCAAAATCGAGCTGATAAACAAATTGACTTTAACCTATTGAGTGGCAGCACTCTCCCCTGACAAGTAAAATAATCTGGCGTTAGACACAATAAGATAATAAAGTAGGGCGCATTGCCACTTGAAGGGTAAAATTGGGAAATTGAATTGAGAATTAACAAATTGAGCTTGTAAACAAATTAACATGGGGGCAATTGCCATGGATCCTAAGTTTGTCTAAGGCCAGATGATTTTACTTGTCAAAGGATAAATGTTGGGTTAGTAATGGGTTAATATTTATTATTAGTCTTAATATTTCAATGAGATAACAAATAATGAAGTCATCATGCAATTCAATATAATGAATTTAACAAACTTTAATTACTCATTTTTAATTATACATATTTTGAATTTTTAGGTGACTTTATACTATGGAATATATTGTCACTTGCAACTAAGGATGAACAGTCACAGATAAAAACATTGTCTATCATGATTGGTTGATCAGTTTTAAACTCACATGCTCTTGACAAACGTTGAAGATTCTCAGTGAAAACATTGAACTTTGTCATGAGAATAGACAAAAGTTCAATGTTTAGTTGCAAGCGATGGTATTTCTGTGAAAACAAAAAAACTGTTTCATTTGAGGACTAGAATAATTGTATATATTTTCAGAAATATTAAATTAAAAATAAGGGTGTACATACAAATTATTATAACTAGTTATGTTAATTACCTGATCATTAAAACCATTTGAGTTTGGAAAAAAGCCACTGAGTGATTACCCATCAAAACTGACAAAAGTGACACAGTCATGTTTGAGTGATTATATTTTGTACAATATGAATACATACTTCAAATAATTTCAGGACTTTTTCAAGTAGGTGATTTGCCCATATAGTCATATACACAATACTGTCACTTAAACAAATTACACCATTCTGTAAAGTAATCAGTCTTGGCTATACAACCTTGTTTCTGTGATTGAGGTATCATATAAAGGTCTGTCAGGTTATCTATTCTAACCCAATGGTTTTGTAGACATGTCACCTGCAACAAGATAAAAGGTCCTAAACCCAATATCTTGATCACAAAAACGAGGCTGTATGGCCAAGACTGAAAACTTTCCAGAAGGGTGTATTGACTGAGTTCCTTAATTCAAATACTAATTATTGGTTTCTGAAGATTACACAGCACGGCACATACTGTCCACATCTGATTGACGACACCAAACAAGTTCAGTGGAACAATACCATCCCATATTTTGAAGTTCTTAATTTTGTTGATTGCTCGCTCAACATGCACCCTTAGGGAAGCAATACTTTGGGTTTTGACTACATCTTCAGCACTCATTTGGCCTTGCATTCCCAGAAATGGAGGTATATTCAACCCTACCCCAGGTGGTAATAAGTCATCTATGGTGAATCCCTTGTCAGCCATGACCGAGTCTCCATTATTGAACTGCTGGTCCAAGAAACCACTTCGCATCACAATTTCTCGGTCAGAGATGTGCCCAGTGTATAGTTGGCTAACAAATGACATTGCTCCACCAGGAGTTATGCCAACCAGACACTTAAGGGTAGCATTGTTCTTGTAGGAACTAAATAGTTCACTGTTCAAGAGAAGGCTGCTTGGCATCTGGCATTTGATCTCGGTGCAGTCAATAATCACTCTAGTTGAGGGAAATTTTTCTTTAAATTGCTCTGGCATATATTTATCCACCAACTCCCGAGAAGGCCACATTGGTACATCCTTAAGTTTCAAATAAAGAAAATTCACCCAAGTAACAATAATTCTGCTAATGGTGCTCTGAGACACCCCATACAAATGTGCAAGGTGTTCTTCAGGGAAACCTTGCCTCAGTCTACACAATGTTATAAATAGTTCCTCCTTGGGATGAAGTATTCTTGGCCTGCCCTGTTTTGTTGAAAAATCACTAGAAGTAGAACCTTCACTTGTAGTCGCAGAATGCCAGTAAGAAATATTTTCACCATGTTCTCCGGGATTACAAAACTCATACAGAGCATCAAATAGTTTCACATCTGGAAAGCCAGTATAGAATTGAAAACTGTTGTTGTCATTGTAAAATCGACTGAAACAAAACACTTTACGCTCACTGTTTGTGCACCTCTCCGTCAAGTCCTCGACTCTGGTCTTCAGTTCGTTGAGTTCAGTTTCAAACGCGTTTGTTTCCTCCCTTTCTGGCCCCGTAACGTCTTCCTCTAAATGGCTAGATGATTGACCAGCCAGTTCATCACTGTCAGAGTCTGGATCTATAAATTGAATGTTAGATCTTGATTTTGCTGGGGACTTTCTCTTCTTGGGAGAAGCTGTTTTCCATTCGAATCTCGACGGCACTGCCCCGTCTCGAAGCGTACGTCTGCCAGTTAGTGAAATTTCAAAATCCCCGTCTTTAAAATGCCTTGAGCAAACACGAGTGTTGTCTGTAACCTTGAAATGTCGCCCAACGTCTCGACGAATCGCACGAATCCACTCGTCGAACAGATGCTTTTCCTGTGGAAACTTGAAGTAAGAGATCTTTTCCCCCCCTTCTACGTATCCTTTCTTCGTGCAATGGGGAACACAACAGTTTTTCGGCATTTGGAAAGAATATAGAGCTCGAACACATGGTTTATTATAGTCTAGTTTTTCGTAACTTGATACAGTTGATATGGCCATGTTGTTGTCATCACTCCTCGCGGTATAAATCTCGCGATTATAGCACAGCTGGACGTCGTAAGGCATGAATTTTGCCATAAATTTCATCTTTAGCGGTATCGAATTGTCCATGTACAAAAGAAATATCTTTTTCGGCCAAAAAGTGGGCAAAAATTTTTAAAAACTTCTCCCTCGTCGTATAATCTATAATAATTTCGCAAAATCTGGCCCCCTTTGCCTCGCTTTCATGTTGGCGGGCGCCATTTTGGAATAAGGTGTATATAGCTAGTGTGAACACCAAACGTGATTGGCTGATTTGTAGTCACGTGGCTTTAGATAAATGCAATGTATCCCGCCCGGGCAATAAGCCAATAAGTGAAAAATTGTTGCCCGCCCCGACCGGCTACGTACATAAATAAACAAAATGGCGGCACAAATTTATACTATTTAACCACTGTTTTCGTGGCTTTGTGTTAAAATAAAGAATGTAAAAGAGAAGAAAAATACATAACAAGCAACAGGATATGCTGCTGAAACCATTTAAGTAGGGTTTTTAAGTTAAACTCGTTTATGCTACAGAGTTTTTGTCATGAAATACAAATATTGTTGTATAAATGTTGTATGAATGTTGTTCAATGTTGATATTTGTTTCGTCGCTATATAACAAAACACTTAACGTCTTTTCCCTCGAGAAATAGTTAGTTTTGTTTTCCCTCGAATCTCAATGTTTCCCTCGACTTCGTCTCGGGAAACATTGAGATTCTCGGGAAAACAAAACGAACTATTTCCCTCGGGTGCAGACATTAAGTGTATATTGTTGGTGAACGAATAGTCTAAATTTAAGGAAAGTTCCTTAAAAGTGAGAACGCTGCACAGGCGGCCCCAATCTCTGAACGTCCTATATATTTTGAATATTTAACCGTTTATATAATATTTTAAAATAACAAAAGAATTCAAAAAATATTAACAATACATGTAAAAAATATATCTCACTTGTTAATAGAATCCATTTGTTGTGTTTCTGAGTCTAGTTGATGCGATTGCTTTACGTTTTCGTCGTACTTGAACGGTCATCAGTACTATGGCGCTAGACGACATGGCCGTATAGGACATAAATAACTACAAGGCTAACCACTTATCTGATATACTCTCCGACATCGAGTCCAATATCTCGCCTCAGAATCGTCGCAGGGCAATAAATTTCACATCGTCTAATAGCACGAACGTTCCTCTTTCGAAAGAACTTGGTTTCTTCACCATTGCGGCAATTCCCGCGACACACGACGAACTTTGTTTCTCAAAAGTCCAAATTTCCATTTTCGACAGACGCGCTAACCCCATGATCGTCGCCACGAGAGCTGCTCAGCAACCTGGCCTCCTCGTGTGAAAACATTCCATCAGGGGGGAGGAGCTGGACTGGAATGATGGGGCTTTCAAAGCAACACGATAAAACACACGATATAAATAGAAATTATTACTTTATCATGCTGTATTCGACAATAAACAAGTATTAAACATTTATATCGTGTGTTTTATCGTGTTGCTTTGAAAGCCCCCTCATTCCATTCCAGCTCCTCCCCCCCTGATGGAATGTTTTCAAACGAGGAGGCCAGGTTGCTGAGAAGCTCTCGTGGCGACGATCATGGGGTTAGCGCGTCTGTCGAAAATGGAAATTTGGACTTTTGACAAACAAAGTTCGTCGTGTGTCGCGGGAATTGCCGCAATGGTGAAGAAACCAAGTTCTTTCGAAAGAGGAACTTTCGTGCTATTAGACGATGTGAAATTTATTGCTCTGCGACGATTCTGAGGCGAGATATTGGACTCGATGTCGGATAGTATATCAGATAAGTGGCTAGCCTTGTAGTTATTTATGTCCTAGTATGGCCATGTCGTTCAGTGCCAGTACTGACGACCGTTCAAGTACGACGAAAACGTAAAGCAATCGCATCAACTAAACTCAGAAACACAACAAATGGATTCTATTAACAAGTGAGATATATTTTTTACATATATTGTTAATATTTTTTTAATTATTTTGTTATTTTAAAATATTATAACGGTTAAATATTCAAAATATATTAGGACGTTCAGAGATTGGGCCGCCTGTGAACGCTGTTGGTAAATTTCCATCCATCAAAATCACTTGACGTCATTTTTGGCTCGTGTCCTGGCTCGAGTCCTAGGTCGAATCCTGGCTCGAGTCCTGGCTCGAGTCCTGGCTCGAGTCCTGGCTCGAGTCCTGGCTCGAGTCCTGGCTCGAATCCTAACTCGATATTTAGGTACCCTCAAAGATTGGAATGATTGTCAAAAGCTAAATGTTATAATAAGTAAATAACGTTTTTGTACTAAAAAATATGTAAGGAAAAGTTCTTAAACAAGATATTTCTAATTTTCTCACGCTTCTAAAAATAGGACTGATTCAAAACTTGTTCATTGTCGAATACGGATGATAAACAGAGGATGATAAAGAAATCATTTCTCTTTATATCGTGTTTTTTATCGTGTTGTTTTGAAAGCCCCTCATTCCAGTGCAGATCCTCCCCCCCTGGCGGAGTGCATTCGAACGAGAAGGCCAGGTTGCTGAGCCGCTCTCGTGGCAACGATCATGTAATGAACGGTTCTGTCGAAAATTTAATTTTGAATTTTAGACAAACTAAGTTCGTCGTGAGAATTGCCGCAATGGTGAACAAACCAAGTTCTTTCGAAAGAGGAACGTTCATACTATTAGGTGATGTGAAGTTTATTGCTCTGCAACAATTCTGAGGCGAAATATTTGAGACTCGATGTCGGAGTGTATATCAGATAAGTGGGTAGCCTTGTAGTTATTTATGTCCTATATGGCCATGTCGTCCAGTGCCAGTACTGACGACCGTTCAAGTACGACGAAAACGTAAAGCAATCGCATCAGCTAGACTTAGAAACACAACAAATGCATTCTATTAACAAGTGAGACATATTTTTTTACATATATTGTTAATATTTTTTTAATTATTTCGTTATTAAATATTATATAAACGGTTAAATATTCCGTATAAATATTCAAAATATATAGAACGTTCAGAGATTGGGCCGCCTGTGTTTATACATTTGCATATGAATCAGTGGGTTGGAATAAAACGTTTTCACTTTCTCATGTCCTGAGAATTACCTGAATTCTCCTGAAAATCTTCTGCAAATCTACTTAATTTTACCTAACAGTGCACTGGAAATCTACCTGAAATTCCTTATGAGCAATTATCAGGGGTGTTGCACCCCCCCCCCCCAGTGAGTTCCAAGCAAACACTCTGTGATTTATTGTTCCTGTATTTCACCTCCCAAAATATTGTGCATCATACTATACAGCATTTTGCTGTTGTCATGCTCTAGCATGGTTCAAATTTATGAATTTTTATTATATAAAGTATAGTGTTTTACAGAGATTTCAAGCACTGATAAAAATGATAATCTCACATGTGAAATTATTCATGATAATCTCACATGTGAAAATTATCGCCATTTCAATTATCGCTTTTCTGTAAAAATTATCGCTTTTCATTTAAGACTGTCCTTTATATAATAAACAGAAAAATACATGGGTGGTTGGAAATACCAGATTTATTTTTCGTGTTGAACATGACATCTCACTCGTTCGCTGCGCCCACTTGTTCGCTGCACACTCATGATCAACACTCGAAATAAATCTGGTATTTCATGCACCCATGTATTATTCTCTATTTAAACTACAACTTGACTGGTTTAAATTATTATCAAGTTATCAGGGATTGTAAAAGTTGCAGATAGAAGTGCTTTGTTTTATATTATTATCAAGTTATCAGTGATCGCAAAACCTATATTTATAAAATATATATCTATAATCAGGTGTGCGGGTTGTGATAAGGTGGACTTCAATAATTTGGATTCTTGTACTTCACTTGTTGGAATTAATATTAGAATGTTAGGGTTTGTAATCCAAGTGAGCATATACACATTTTAAGACCTAACCAGGAACGACCGCGAAAAATGCAGCACGAGGTCCTCTGGTAGGAATTGAACCTACGGCCCTGCAATTCCGGTGCAGCGCTCTAACCAACTGAGCTACAGAAGATGTTTCGTATATCGGGTGTGCGGGTTGTGATAAGGTGGACTTCAATAATTTGGATTCTTGCACTTCACTTGGTGGAATTAATATTAGAATGTTAGGGTTTGTAATATATACATTTTAAGACCTAAGTACAAAATTTATTTACTCATATTTATTTACAAAATTTATAAAACAAGCGTGGCAAAGTACTGTTTTATTTGCTGTCTGTCAGTTTTAATCGAACGACCTTTTATTCTACATGCAGTTCAATAAAATGAATTTATGTATCGGTTTTAATATCGTTATTGTCAGCACTAAAATATTTTGAAATCTGTGTCTCACCCTACGGCTACAAATTGTGCATTTGAATTTCTGTTATATCTTTTTAAATTTTTGTATTTATCCGATCAATTTTTAAAATTCGGTCTGCAAACTTTATTTGTGTTACTTAAACGTTGGAGATTGTGTTAAGGTTTTTGATAAATTCCAATTTCCAAAGTTTCCAAATAATATAATAACATTTCCAGTTACTGTTGATTTTGACAATTATTGCAATTTTTGATTGTCGTGACCTCAACCGCTACAAATGTCAACTGATCAAAGATCGTTGAGTTTTGCGTTCGAAATTATGCCAGATAATTTCCTCAAATTGTAGTTCCTCGGCTGAACAATTGATACATTGTATAAAACATTTGGCTGCTTCGAGCGAGCGATTCAATTAAATTTGCACGTCGTTTTTAGACCGCGAGAGACATTGCGATATATAATCCTATCAACTGACCAACTAATTTTCGTATAACTTGAATATTTCGATGCATTTTAAAACATTTTTAAAGTTAATACTCGCAAGCTTCGCTCCTCGCCTGAAGATTTCACACTGAATATATAATTAGGGTCAAAAGCCTACTTAGGGGGTGGGGTAACGTAACACGGCCACTGATATTTGAGATACGTCTATTTTGTTCGATTTATGGCAGGCCTCTCTCCCAGAAAATTTTTTTTCAAAACCCATTCGCAGGCTAGAACCCATAGAGAGGCCTGCGGAGGAGGCTATCAAAGACAGACATTGCATCAGACGGATTTGTCTTCACATATGATCAGTCTCTGGTAATTGGGTGCTTTTAATATGTTCACTAAGGCAATTTTAGCATGTATTTCTAGTTGCCGTCGAGCTTTAGCGAGGCGGCACACTACTCTTGACATGCAATGATTTCTCCAGAGTGAATGATTTCTCCGGAGAGATTTTAATTTGCAAACATAATGACGATAAATTGTATAGCAAGATAAGAAGCAGCATTTTCCTTGTGACAGTAATTCCTAGTATTATATTTAGTCATTACTCATAATTATTAAATGTAGAATTTACAATTGTTGAGATGTGCTCACATTGGGAAATGACAGGGAAATTGCCTGGGAATGAGTGAGGAATGGTTTTCTTTACGCCAGCATAACAAGACTCTTGAACATTCAAGGATTTACTAATAATGCTGCATAAACAGTTCGAAGAACTCACTGAAACAGGTGACAAACATGCTGGAATTTTTTTCTTAAATCATGCAACCACTTGTAATAAAACAGATATAAACAAAGTTTGTATTGCTTGTAAACTTGAGGTCTACAGAGTTAATAGCAAAATCGCTGCAATTTGCAGTGTCAGCTCACACCAAAGTTGCTGTAAAATTATCTGAGTGATTACACTGAAGATTTCAAAACAATCGGCATAGAAATCGCAGTAAAGGTCCCCACACACTAGACATGATTTGGCAACAAGGCATGATTTTCCATTTTTCAAAAGCAAATAAATCGGTCTACAATACAACACATTGGTGAATATAAAAAGTAGACGAGTCTGGCAGTTGAAAGTCAGTAAAATTTTCCAAAGAGCAAATTTGTCGACTTTTGAAAACCAGAAAATTGTGCTGCATTGCCAAATCACATCAGCGATTTGTAAAAAGGTGTAAAATATTTGTTTACATTTTGCTCAAAATCACTTTCATTCTCAAACCAAACCCCTCAAACCTTTGAAACTAAGCATATTAAAATTCATCTATCATCGTTGCCAGCTTCTAAACAAATGCCATTGGAAGAAATATTTTGTCAGCGTGGCCGCCCGATTAATACCAATTAAATGTATATTAACCCATTAAGCACCAGCGCTCTCCCCTTGATGAGTAAAATCGTCTGGCGTTAGACAGAGTAAAATACTCTGGTGTTAGACAGAGTCAAATACTAAAGTAGGGTGCATCAGGGTGTA
>CACRXK020005254.1:0-28710 GCA_902702795.2 Paramuricea clavata
CGTCGACCATTCCAATCACGATACGATTTGGTAAACCACCTTGAAATATATTAGGTTGGTTTCCAGACATATTCCCCCGAGGTACGGAGACAACCTTGCATTCGATCCTGTTGATTGGGTATTTGGCAGTGATTTGTTGAAGGGACTGGGAATGAGCCAGTATAATACTAGGGGCTACGTTAACTCGTCGTACACGAAACAAACATTCCTCGATGACCACTTTGAAATTGGGATTTTCTGCGGATGATACCAAACAAAACGGATCTCTAGTTCTCACCAGCTTGATCTTGATTGGAACAGCACCAAGAATATAACGGTCTTGCGCGAATAGATCAGAATGAAGTCTTCCTTCCATGGCGACAGATTTGCTTTCACGTGTATATGCATGGCGTTGTTTTAATCCCGTGTTGACGTTGGCATCTTGTGCGAGAGGGTTTACTGTATCCATCTTTCCAGCTTTATCTTTATAGAACAGTGCTGAGGTCAAATGTGAATCTTTGGCGTCTTTACTAAAGTTCAGGATCGTTTCGATATACGCTCGGTAAGGGTATGCTGTGCTTGATGGGGTGACCAGTTTGTTGTTCAAAAATACTTCAACTTGTGAGAATAATGCATTCATCCAAAGGTTTGAAGGTCCAACTTGAATGTCTGCACCCACATTACCTCCGGCTGCGGTAGTGATCTTTGCTTTAACGTATAGGTAACTGCTTGCTAAGTCAGTATAAACTCCAGAATTGGCAGCACATGAAAATTCTACCGTATCTGAAGAACATATTCTCGTAATAGGATCGACATCTTCCCAAAATCCTTTTTTCCATTACCACTTGAGTGGGTGGGACAGAAAATAAATCGAGAACACATACAGGAGTCTTTATGCATTGTTTCAAGAGCCATGCCACTTTGGACTATAGTTATCGAGAGATGTTTTCTGCTTCTTGGTTTGACCGCGAATGGGAGTTTTAGCTGGCGCAGTTCTTTTTATACCCTTTTTGCGACCCTTTCCGGTCATTACTTTCCTGGCAACGTTTTTGGCAACATCAGATGCTGCTTGTTTTCCTCGTGACTTAAAAGCTTCTTTTACATTTTTTCCTTGGATTACGTCTTGACCAACTTCTGTGGCTGCTTGCAATGCTCTTTTTCCAACAACTTTAGCACCTTATTTGAACAGAGGAATAGCATATCTCGCAAGGCTCTTGAAAATACTTCCGATCCCATATCCCCTTTGCATACGTGCACCACGAAACCCAGCGATATTCCCACCACGTTGGTGTCTCAAGAAATGGTCTTTCAATAGTTTAGCATCCACAACTAGTCTTCCGCGCATTTTTAGATAAAGTACTGAGATCTCTTCTGTCTAAAGTGAAGTGTTGCGATTGACTTCCCGAACTCAAATGAGACGTTTTCGTTTTGGTCATTCTTTATATTGACTTCAATGGTCTCAAAAGAATTTACTTTGACCGGTACGTATTGCAAATTACGAAAACTGGCGTGAACGGTGTTTCCATATTCCCCCTCGATATTAACGATTCATAGTAAAGGCACTTTCACGTCGCTCACAAACTGTGCATCAACGATATCCGTGTAAACATACATGGAGGAGAATCCTCCTTTGATATCTGCAGCATAGGGACTCGAAGTTTTCTTTTCAATAAGAGTGTGCTGGTCAAATCCCAAGACCGTTGCTAATTCTCCGGTAAACCACACAGTTGTGCCGTGTTTTACATCAACCAAAATTTTGCGAGAACTGTGATTATAACTAAACTTTACTTTCGTCTGTATTTCTTTTGACATGCCGGCATTGAGTGCTTTTGTTAGTTGATCAATAGAAGAATATTGTGTTTCTTTAAGCACGACAGTTTGATAAGGGCTACTGCCAATTTTATACAAAAACGTCTGTTGCACTCCACGTTTTAGCGTGCTCCACGTATGAGGGTAATGCAGTTCCGTCAATGCGACTTCCCATTGTCCTGGCAATACAATGGTTTCAGCCAATTTTACTCTAAAATTCGCTACCGTGTTATTTGGAAAATAAGCTAACGAACTATTACTCGGAAGCTTTATTACTCTTTACGTTTATTACGCATGCGTGATCTAAGTACTTCTTCGACTCTATAAAAATCACTGTCTGTTTTATTCCCTCTTTGAAGCTCTTGTTCGTAAAATGTTCCTTTAATTCTTCGTCATCAAAATCAGCGATCTTATACACGGGTGGTCGTCGAAGAACACGTTTGGTTATTGTAAACACTTCTTCTGTCCAATTAGGTAAGTATCCTTTCTTAAATGTGCGCCTTGCTTTGCTGATTCGTACTTGGTCGCCAATGTTAAACTTGAACCGAACGGGTTTGTCTGACTGTTCTCCATAAAGTTTTTGCCACAGAATGCTCTCGTTGTCTTCATTTACATCAATAGGCCTCATACCAATACTACGATGTCTCGAATGATTATACGAATTTACCAGTTTCTGGAGAATGTCCACGTACTTGAGCGTGTTCTTCGCTGTAAAGTATTTCCACATTTTCGTCTTGAGCGTACGATTAAACCTTTCGACAATCGATGCCTTGGTCTCGTTTTGCGTCGTGAAAAACCGGATGTTATGTTTCTTCAAAAAGGCTTGAAACTTTCGATTCATAAACTCTGTCCCTTTGTCGCTGTGAAACGTTTCAGGCTTTCGACCTTTTTTAAGTATTTTCTCAAAGGCTTTGACAAGATTTTCTCCAGTCTTTGTTTTTATCGGTTCAGCCCACGCATATTTGCTAAGTACATCGATTACAGTTAAAATGTACTTAAAGCCGTTATTATATTTGCTTATTGAGTCCATAATCACAAGATCCGCCTCCCACTGCTCGTCAATTGCGCCTACAATAACACGGTTCCTTTTGAAACGATATCTTACAGATTTATGTAAAGTAAACGTGTCTTGCTTTTGTAGCCATAGCCGTATTTTATTCCGCGATATCTGATGTTTGCCTTCGTCTTTTACGACACGGTCAATTGAATCTATGCCACCAAAGCTTGCGGGACTTTCTGGATTGTAATAGATTTGGCTCAGGTACTTTTCTGCCATCAATGTCTGAGGCTTGAATTACAATTTTCCCTCCACAGCAAGCGGAAATACAACGCACTTTCCGAAAGATATCTCGGAGGGAAATTTCTGGGAGACTTTTACCACAACAGGGCATCCTTTCACCTCAGAGGTTAGAACGAAATGAACCATGCAGCAATCATAGACTAACATATAAAGCTATTAGTGTAAGTGAGAGAGTTATTAAGATTGGTGGTTTATTATTCCTCTTCGCTTTTGGGATATAAAAAGTTCGAAAGGCCTCGACAGTTTTTCGGACATGTTCTCGAACGCTTTCCTCGCTGTCACTTTGCATACAAACTAAAGCTAAATAGGCAAAAATGCGACCAAAGTTTGTCATATTTATTTCTCTGTAGACTTGGTCAAGGTTTAGACCATGAGCACTCATTTCACGATATAGATCTCGATGGTGGTCGAGAATTGCATTTATATGAAACGATAAAGTCTGCTTATCGATATCAATTTCATTTTGTCTCAACTCGTCAAAAATTATATTTATATTATTCATTTCACCAGAGAACCTCTCCCCATAAAGGTTAAAACCCAAATGAGAAATATAAGTGATTTATCTCAATAACATACATAACACATTCATGATGATAAAAACAATTTATTTCGTTTTATTACAGTTATTCATATTTCTTAAGGAATTCTTCATACGCTTCCTTAGCATTAATGTTAGTACTAGTGAATGTTTCTTCCGTGTCTTCATTCTTGTATCGATATTCTAGCGGGTCACTGAATAGGACGAAGCCAGTCTTGGCCACACGAGGTTCGATCTCTTTCCATTCGAAAAATCCACAGCTGTCTATCTGAGGGCAACAGTAAAACAGGCGGTTCTGGGTGGGTCCTTCTTTTTTCACCTTACGTACGGTGCATACCATCCCGTGTTTGCAGCGTGGTCGAGGGCTCTGGTAAACGTCTCCCCATTGCCAAAAGTTGCAAGGATCATGTCGATCAGAACACGTGAAGAAGGGTCTTCCATAATTTTCTTTCATTTTATCTTTTACCACACGTAATTTGGCTAGTCTCTGATGTGTTGGGCAAATGGGATGATTGGAACCACTATTCTGACAGGCTTCCATTGCTCTCGTAAACAGATAACAGTCTTCGTCATGGCAAAAGAACTCGCAGCTCGGTGTTTCGCCACAAAACCAAAACGTACCACGAGCAGTTGTAGAACAAGCAGCTGGTTTACCGTGAAAACATTCCATCGTGAGCGTTGAATACAGACTATGCAGGTGAAAGGACACTAGCTGTATTTATAGTGATGTTACTGTATTGTAATGCTAATTGATTACGTTTGGCCCAGACCTGCCCGCATTAATTGGTCGCGCTACCTGTCACAGTTGGCCCAGGCTTGCCCGCGTTAATTGGTCGCGCTACCTGTCACAGTTGGCCCAGACTTGCCCGTGTTAATTGGTCGCGCTACCTGGCACAGTTGGCCCAGGCCTGCCCGCGTTAATTGGTCGTGCTACCTGGCACAGGGTTAGGGTTAGGGCCTGCAAAGCTACGTCACAAATTTTGCATACTAATTACTTCCGTCCCCAGAGGGGGGGGGGATATGTTTAAAATATGATTTTTGTGACGATTTTGTTCATCATGAGGCAGTCATGTTGTCTTTGACTAGGATGACCGACTTGAAAACCATTACAGGATTCCACACAAAGTCTTTCAACTTTTGGTTGCAAAGCGCTCCTGTCTTGTCTAAATCGCTTTCTCTCTTCCCGCACGGATAACCCGCGACGCCCGCGCAATGAATATCCTAATCTACCTGTATTTATCCACACAGTAGAAAAATGCAAATCTCTGATAAAAGTTAATCCTTTAATTAGTGACACCCTAACAACACATAGCAACAGGTGTGCCCTAATATAGCTTAAATTTATTAACCTTATCCGAGTTTTAGTACTTTAAAAAACTAGCAATAAAATATAGAAATCGCTTGACAATTATATATCATAACCCCTAATTTCCATGTGTTTATATAACTCTAAACAGCAAAATATTCTCTCGTATATAGACCTCATATGGCAGACCGGGATTTAAATATTAGTTTAATTGTAGATACATAATAACTCTTACCGAATGCTATTTCTCAGCGTTTTGACGCTTGATAATATTTATATATTACTTAACAACAAAACATATAGCTGTATACCCCGAAATAATATAAATATAAATACTAATGCTATTTCGTATAGTATCAGATTTTTTACTCCTCTAGGAGCTAAATTAAAGGAATGACTTGACAATAACAGCAAAATGCTAGAGCTGTACTTATAAAACTCCAGACAACAACATATTCTCTTGTATATAGCTACCTGTCACGTTTGGCCCAGGCCTGTCCGCGTTAATTGGTCGCGCTACCTGTCACAGTTGGCCCAGGCCTGCCCGCGTTAATTGGTCGCGCTACCTGGCCCAGGGTTAGGGTTAGGGCCTGCAAAGCTACGTCATAAATTTTGCATACTAATTACTTCCGTCCCCAGAGGGGGGGGCTTCACTACTCAAATACAAGGTCGGACCACGTCGGACAAACGGCGAGTGATTTGTAAACAATATGTACTGCGTTTGTACAGCAAGCGTTTTGTAAACAATACAATTTCGCTTGATTTTCAAAGGCCATGAATCGTTAGAATACTGGTGTTTAGTAATACATTTGACATCCGTAAGTACAATTTCTTACGCTCAATCGAACGGTGGTATTTTTATTCTTATTGCGTCATAAATAGGCATTACAAATACAATATCATATTTCACTGAGTACACTACAGTTTTCACGGACTGTTGTTCGATAAATTTTATATTGATATGACACCAATATGCTTCTCGTACTAGTAGTTATTTATTAAAACTACGTTGTGCAGTTTAAGTTATAACCTCTTACCTTGAAATTGTCTTTGGCTCGTTTATATTCAGATTCAGTATATTATGATCGTGCACGGGAATTCAACGATCCAAATTTCGGATTTTCAGAGTCATGCACCAAGAAAAACGCATTAAATAAACTAGCAAGAATGTTCAGAGTTAGACACAATGCAAAATCCATAGAAAACAAGTACAATTTGTTCAAAATTTTCACGAAATTGTTTGAAACATTTTGCCCACTCCACGAAAGGCCCCGCCATTTTGAAAAGAATCAAGCAGCTTATTAATATTCTATTTTGTGGCTATCGACGATTGGAGATTGGACATTGGACATTGCCGATCCAAGAACAGAGCCGAAACCTATACTCGCCTGGGCACAGAGTGCCCCAGCGAGTAAATATCCAAATAAATGGAATATGACATCAAGCTGGAGGCATGTAGTAAAACACTGACTACCGGAATACCGGAACACCACCGGAACACCGCCGGAACACCGCCGGAATACCGCCGGAACACCACCGGAACACCACCGGAACACCACCTAACCCTAACCCTAACCCCAACCCTAACCCTAACCCCAATCTTAACCCTAACCCCAAACCCTAACCCCAAACAAAATGGTGGTGTTCCGGTGTTCCGGTGGTGTTCCGGTGGTGTTCCGGTGTTCCGGTAGTCAGTGTTTTACTACATGCCCAAGCTGGAGGGCTAAATTCTGTTTCCAAACTTGTTTTGGTAAAAATAGAAAATGACAACTTATTATATGTTGTTCTAATAAAAACTATTATTTTTGATATGCATATTTAATTTTTGAAATTACATTTTATTCTTTGTTAAAATGTGTACCAGGAATACTGAAATTTTTCAGATCAGCTAACAATACCTTTGTGACTTATATAGCCAAGTGTTCCATCTATTTCTGTTCAGATTAAACAAATGATGGGTAAAATAATAGATTACATTTTTGCAAAAAAATGAGCTTGCCTGTTTTCAAAGCATAAAAAGCAATAAAATACAGCAGAAGTACTTATTTTCAATTTAAAACGTTTGGAATGCATAGCTTAATGTTTTCCACTAAATATTACAAAGTTTGCGTTCATTAAAATGTTGTTTTATCAGCTTACAACCAGATAAATTTACGAAACACTCCTAATATATTTCGCCATATTGATTTTCTTTGCGCATGCGCAGACAAATTGCCCACCTGTTTATAGTGCGGGCTCGATGTTTTCGAAGAATTGCTTTGGTTAATACCTGGAAACGAGACCAAGCGGTTGTTGTTTCATTTATATCGTTTTATAGTTTGTTGTCGGTTACGTATTTGTGAGATTCTGTTTAATTTAGTACATGATCGGATACGTTTGCAAAGAATCTCGCTTTGGAAGTGTGGAAATTTATACGGGTTTGCGAGTTGAAGTATCAAAATGTCAACCCGTACTACTCCAAACCTTTCGACACTGGTCGAGAAAACCTCGGAGAAAACGATATTGAAAGATACTGATCGCTGCAAAATAAGGAGAAATATAAAAAATACTCTGCAAGAATTGACCATTGGAAAGCGATTTAAGCTACGCCTAGGAGTTAAAGGTCCTTCGTACAAACTTCGATATCAATATGCCCTCGATTTTTGGAGAGAAAAAACGGGAAACGAACAAATTGAAATACGGGTGGCGAATAACCTGATTAAGGACCTGGGAGAAGAACTAAACAGTAAACACTGTATATATTCTGAAGCCGAGGAGACTAGCGAGATTTTGCATTCGGATGCATATTTTTCCGAAGAAACCAAAGCCAAAGGCAGACGTGCAACAAATCAGAGCTCAGTGAACGAGAAGCCGGTTTGGTATGTCACCTGTAAATGTGAAAGTAAATTTTATGTAAAATCTGCGAATAATCGTGAAGCCGAGAATGGCGAGATAGAAGTAAATATGCAAGAAATTATGTGTAGCTACAAGCTTATTTGTCCTGGAGATGAAGTTAAAGTCATTCGTAATTGTCTTGGAAACAAGGAGAGCGTTCAAATAACAAAGTATGTAATTGGCATATATATACCTTATGCACTTAGGGGCTGATTACATGGACCGAGCCAGCCCGGTTAACCGGGCTGAAAAATGTCACGAAAATCTTCCTTGGGCCGCAAAATGAGTTTTAAATCGGGTTTAGGATGATTTTGCATCTATACTAAACCAATTATTTATCGCAAATTTATTTTACGCGAGTTTTAAAACCACAGTAAGGTCCTAAACAAACGAGTCAGCCCGGTTAACCGGGCCAGCTCGGCACCATGTAATCAGCCCCTTAGTCTAGGACCTGACAGTGTATAGATGTTTGTATGCGTTTCATTGAGCACAGGTAATCTCAACTGTTTTAGAGTAAAATGACCATGGCGGTCAACATGGCATATGTGCCAAAACCTGAATCCGGGGCGAAAGTCCTGAAAATGACCCCACCCTTATACGGCAGTGCCGACATAGCTCTAACTTCCGAAAAGCAAAAGCGACAGCCTTTCTAAAGTGCTTATAGTGTTTAGAAGGGTTGCTTTTAGGGGTGGTCATTGGAAGGAAAAATTTGTCTAAGTATAATATTTTACCAGAAAATGACCATGCACCACTCCAGGTAAATTGCTGATTATGCACAAAATAACTAATATGCCTGGCAGAACAGGTGGGAAATTTGTCGTCGCTGACCAAAAAATTGCGGGCAGAAACAAAGCTCATTGCATTTGCATAATTTCAAAACAAAGCAGAAAGTTAGCAAGAAGCTGTTTTAGCTGACGATTTTTTGCTTTCCATTCAACGATTTACAAATTATTGGTTATTCTTTTAAAAGTCGATCATGAATTCTTTGTTTTGGGATGATTGTTTTGTAATCGCGTGATTGGAAGAAGTTAATATGGCGACGTGAACATGGGAGTAAATACCGTATACGTCGATCTATGGCTTGTTTAAAACCGTAATAAACGAAGAAAGACGTGATTTGAGAATGAAATGTAAGTTGAAATTAACTTTATATGCCTCAAATTTTCCATCCTATGTTTCTTAATGTAACTTCAGCTGTCTAAGTTCAAAATACAAGCTCGCGAAATTTGACAAATTTTGAAAATATGTAAAAATAGCTTGACTTTGAACTGTATTTTCTCAAAAATAGCCCGTGGCCTCAATTTCAAATATAGCTAAATGAAAAGAAAAAACTTTTCGGCGTTTGTAGGTATCAAACATATCGTCAGGAAAATAGGGGCTCACAATGTTTTAGTTCAGTCTTTGAAACCCAGTTGCTTCGCATGTGTTGTGGTCAAATTTTTGCCAAGAATCAAAGGCCGAAATGTGAACTTCCTTCATGAAAACCGCTTCGAGAAGGGTCTAGTCTGAAAATTTAGCTATTAATTTCGATTTCATGAGCATATTTTGGTTACACGTTAAGTATTTTTGTGCTTGATGAGATTCAAAATTTGTTGTATATTCAAGCCCGGCTTTTGTGTAATTTTGGTGATGACCGGAACAGAAATAAAGATATTTTAAAAACTGGCCGTGGCCTCACAATAAAACTTTCTACAAATGTTCTCTGTTTCATGTACTTTTATTTGATATCTTAGGTATAAGCGTAAAAATAGGGGCTCATACAGTTTAGAGGTTGTAAAATGCATGACTTGCCTCTATTTTCATGTAAACATTCGAAATTCTTCGACAGCAAAGTAGCAACTGTTTCAGATCGAATGCACACGGACAGCCCACCAGAGACAATGGCAGGGTACTGAAATAGAACGTCACTAAAAAATTCTGTATGATTAATTTAGATCATGTCCACTCTTTCAACATAAAACAGTCATTTATTTTGTACAAACATTTGGCAATATTTACACGATTGTGCCTTTTTGTAAACGCACGTTGCATGTATTCCACGCAATTGCGTGGCTCATTTTACTCGCGCATGCTCAGACAAATTTCCCACCTGTTGCCTGGCAGAAATTTAATGTTCTTATTTCCTACATAAAATTATCATGGGATGAAAAACTATGCTTAATTTAATATAATTATTGTAGTTTTCATAAGGATTGTCATTGTTTTCTTTAAATACAATACATTTTAATTCACTCACCCCTCACGAAAACACCATTTCAGCCATACTTTGCCGTCTTGTTTGCTTTTTATCGCCGAGTTTCACTGATATCATCCAGTTGTTGTACTTTTACATAATGATAAATGGCTATATTTGCCGTAATTATATTTTTCATTATCTTTTAAGTTGATGCACTGTTACTCATTTAGTTTTTCCTTACTGTTTCTGTAATGTTCCTAAGTTTGAGCTGTAATTATTAGTTGTTAGTCAGTTTCACTTCAATATCTTAGTTTTTTCCCTATTGAATTACTGTTTTACTGAGTGGGACAACAATTTGCTGACTGGGATACAATGATATGCCATGTTTCACCCCCACACTCGGACCCTCTATTGCTGCTCCAGCATGCTTCTTGTTAACCCATTAACCTGCAATGCATTATATATTTATTCTGACTAATATAATAGGCCTACAAGACAATTTTACTCTTCAAAGGGTGGGTTTAAAGCTATATAATTAACAATTAATTGCCGGCCATGCACTGGTGTGGAGCTGAAATGTTAACAAGAGCTGAAATGTTAACTACCCAGTAGTAGACACTCAGGGTAGGGAGTATGTAATAATCAAGTACAGATTACTAAAATCATTAAACCTCATCATTTCAAGTTTTCACACCTATACAGTTACAAATAACTTTATGCAATCTGCTAATTCCCCCCAAAGCTGGCCTCTTCCCTGAGCCCTCCTAATTCCACCCGTGTTACTGGCCATTATAATAATACTTTCATTGATATTGTGGTCGGTCTTTCAGTGATTTTGGCCAGAACAAAGTTGTATCAGTTTGTCGATCCACAGGCGGCCCAATCTCGCAAGGGTCAGTATATAGACTTATAGTATAAATGTATATTATATTAAATTATTAATGTATATTATAGTAAAAATATGTCGTAAAATATAAATTTTAAAATGAAATTGACTTGCCCATTTGATAGTGTGTGTTCTCCTTTTATTCCTCCTTTGTTGGACTAATATTTTCCGAGACTTTGTACTCGATGTTACTAGTATAACATGAAACATGATAAAGGCTAACGATTCCTGATCGTCGATACGACGCCACGGCACTTCGAATCGAAAATTCTCACACTCAAATCACTTTATTCTCCAAAAAATTCGCCAGCATGTACAACAAATACCGTTCTTTGAAAATACAGAGATACTTCGGAGAGATGTACAAATTTTGGACCATATAATTATTTTAACAATGGAAATCAAAACCCATTTTATATTGAACTTACCTGGACCGAAAATTACTACGGTGAACGTCTGCGCAACCAGGCCTCCTTTACCGTTGGATTTACAGGGGGGGGGAGGATGCCACTAATATATTCACGATAATATTTCGAAATAAAGTATCATATTCTACCATACTTTCCAACAAAGAGCCGCTGTATATTACTTCTTCCTTAAATTTCTTCAATCTTTGTCGTTTAATTTTCTTTTCTTCGAGAACATCTCGAGTTTTATACAGTATCCGATATCGAAGGAGTTTTTATTTTGAATATCAAATTTCAAATAATGTAAACAGTCGCTACGCGGCCGCGATTGGCTGGCTGTTACCGGAAATATCTGCTCCCCCCCCCCCTGTAAATACAACGGTAAAGGAGGCCTGGTTGCGCAGACGTTCGCCGTAGTAATTTTCGGTCCAGGTAAGTTCAATATAAAATGGGTTTTGATTTCCATTGTTAAAATATGGTCCAAAACTTGTACATCTCGCCGAAGTACCTCTGTATTTTCGAAGAACGGCATTTGTTGTACATGCTGGCGAATTTTTTTGGAGAATAAAGCGATTTGAGTGTGAGAATTTTCGATTCGAAGTGCCGTGCCGTCGTATCGACGATCAGGAATCGTTAGCCTTTATCATGTTTCATGTATACTAGTAACATCGAGTACAAAGTCTCGGAAAATATTAGTCCAACAAAGGAGGAATAAAAGGAGAACACACACTATCAAATGGGCAAGTCAATTTCATTTTAAAATTTATATTTTACGACATATTTTTACTATAATATACATTAATATAATATACATTTATACTATAAGTCTATACTGACCCTTGCGAATTTGGGCCCCCCTGTCGTCGATCTATAAGATACCCTGAAAGGGAGAGGAAAAATAAACCTTTGGTTGAAAGCGGCAATTGATTCATCGAGCTGCGCCAATCAGTTCGAATTAGGATCAGATCCTAACTCTGTCTCCTAATTGGATGATTGTATTAAAGCCCTCTGATTGATTCAAATAAAACATCTATAACCAATCAGAGAGCTTTAATACAATCATCCAGTCAGGAGACAGAGTCAGGATTTGACCCTAATTCAAACTGATCGGCGCGGCTCAAATCAATTGCCGCTTTCAAACAGAGGTTTATTTTAAACCTCTGGAACCAGGGTATCTACAAGACAATTAGGGCTCACAACCACAAAAGGCATGGATCTTCGATGACTTTTTAATATGTATAGGATTTGATTCTGAGATAAAATAAGTGAGTATAGCAATCTTTTGTCAAGTTTCAGCAGAGGTGAAAGGTTATGCATTAATCAAGGGTGGGTTGACTACAAAATTTTTGTAGTTCGCTATAACTACAGCTACTTCAAAAATATGTAGTCAGCTACAACTACTGCTACTTTTGAACAAAGGTAGTTCGCTACTGACTACAGCTACTGGCTTAAAAAATGTAGGGAACTATTTCGCTATTCGCTCATCTACATTTTTTAGTTCTACTGTATTTGGAGCATCTACTATTAACTCAGGCTGTAATATAACCTATAACAAATCGACTTACGAGTAGCAACAGACAATAGTAAACACAAAGCAACATTTTTGTAAGCACGACAGTGTTGAGGAGTGCAAATAGACTATTGAGTATTGATTTTAAGCAAACATGTCTCAATATCATGCTATTCTATCAAGTTGCTAACAATTTTAAAAAGTAGCGAATAGCGATTCGCCGTTTGAAAAGTAGCCAACTACTTGGCTACTTTTAGACAAAATGTAGTTTGCTATAACTACAGTTACTGTTTTAAAAAAGTAGTTAAAAACTACAGGCTACTTGAAAATTGTAGTTCGCTACAGTAGCGAACTACAACTACTTCGCTACTACCCACCCTTGGCATTAATATACCTACTCTCATAGCGACTGAATCGGGCTGTGTATTAGTGACTAATCGAACCCTTAATTGTTTACATGAATTCTACAGGTATCGAGGGGAAATAGTTAGGATATAATTAATTCAACCTAAAAATAGAAATTTTCCAGCCATGATGTGATTATAAAGGAATAATAAATACCTTGTCCTTGCTTGTAATTGTATTTGAGATTCAGAACCATTTTCAGCGTCTTTATTTGAGTGTTCTGAAGGGGTAAAATGGGTAACCGAGGGTTACTGGGACTGGGAACATAAAAATAGGAATGGGAAAACCCATAGATCATTACACTAAAGCCTGACTAGGCGGAATTTTGCGCGCGCAGCGCAGCGGAAATTTTCTTTGTCTTTTCTAATTAGTTCCACCTGAGAAATCACAAGACAAATAAAAATTCCGCTCCGCGCGCAAAATTCCGCCTAGTGGAAATCAGGCTTAAGGCCGTTTTTTCACTTCAACGTATCGTAATGTATGGTGGCAATTTTTTTTTGTGTCCAGGTCATTAGTTCTGGTCCAGTGCTCAGGAAACAAAGAAATACGCTACACTTCGATACAAAGGCCTTAATAAATGCAGTTGAAGTTGTCATTTCAGATTCTGAAAACTTCAGGAAAAGCTACGAAGCAAATTTTGATTGAGAGTTTGTCTAAACATGAACTAGAAGACTGCATTCTGCCATTTCCAGCATAGGTCATTTTCTGCGTTTGCGAGTCATTGATTTATTGACACTTGACATTAATGATCGAAGCGCGCTGGACACGCCCAAATTATTGTGCGAGATTGGGATTAGGGTGAAGTTAGCAATCATATATATTTTACTCTTAAACTCAGGTCGACCCAAACAGGCTCATTATAGCCTTATGTTTCAATCGCGCGGGGGTATTTATTATAAATCCCATCGCCCATTTCCCCCCAAATCCCCAATCTTAATTTAACTGTAAAACCTAAACTAATTATTCCTGAGCAAATGTTTCACCTACATCTTGATTTTTAAGAAATAGCTTCAGGACGTAAATAGGATAAATCCCCTGTAGGCCTATTCCCATTTAAAAGGCCAGTGGCTTCTTTATGATTTATTCTTACTAATATAATCGTCTTGAACTACAGGGCACTCAAAGACCGGATATACCTCTTCGATTAATTTTAAATTATCATACATGCATTAACGTATTTTCAACAAACTTTATTTCCGATTTTATTTTGAAAAGTTCAAAATATTACTCAGAAATATACATTTGAGTTTGAACTTTTGAACATGCAGGCTTCCAAATTTGACGATTTATTGAAGGCGGTTTGTCCGGAAACTGTTGTATGACGTCAGTGATGTATCAGTTATATAATGCAACAAGATTGTTTTTGTACAGAAGGATTACGAAATACGACATAAAAACGACAAAAAAGGAATTTAAATATTTTTGCAAATATTTAATTTACATATAGTTTTCGTTACTTTTAAGGTGTTATTTAACTAAACAATTCATTATTTGTTTCATATATAACACCAAAATAAATTATTGTTATCAATGGAATTAAACAGTTAATAAATACCCCCGCGCGATGACAACATAAGGCTATAATGAGTCTGTTTGGGTTGACCTGAGTTTAAGAGTAAAATATATATGATTGCTAACTTCACCCTAGCATCTTCCCCTCGATAGGCTATGGATTGGGCTACGATTAAGATTTTGGTGAGTGGAATTTAATGAAAACCAAACCGTGCCATGGAACAATAAACATAGTACAAAAATACACGGCTCAACGTGCAATGGAACGTCTTCCATTGCACGGCTGCAAATTGGTAATTTTTACACCATATCACGTTGTCATAATCAGCCAGTTAATTTGAATGACCAGAATTTACAGTAGTCATATAAAATAAAATCTCAACGGAACGCTCATTGGGTCCATTACGAAAACCGTTGCTTCCATTTTACGGTTAACGAATGCATCGCGCACTCCTAAATAACGATACGCGAGTCAACAATTCACTTTGACATGCAAATACCAGAGAAATTGCATGGTTTCACGTTGTAACTATAAACACGTTTGTTATGGTGGTATGGAATGAGAGAATTTACCTTTGTAGTTTTTTCTGCTTCAATCAGGCAGCTAGCATATTGTTCTTGCTCCAAAACAAGACATAAAAAATCGGCGATAGATTTTAAGTCGATCTAATTTGAAAGAGCTCTTGGATCTGTAATATAAGTTTTTTCAACCGAGTCTATGTAAATAAGGTCACGGCAATAACAGTGAACGTTTTGTCACAGCTAAAATGGTTGTACTTCCTAATCTTTCTGTTTTCAATTCTAACGAAACAGTCATCAAGCAGTCTCAGTCATAGAGTAAACTTTCCGGAGGGGGTGTATACAATTTATGTTCGTAGTGATTTATTGTACTTAGTCAGTGATTTGAAAGTTATTTAGGCACTTTCAGTTGTCTTATTTAAATATTCTTTTATCGTTTTGCCAAGTTCACAAAAAATTCGAGGGATTGTTTTCGTTGTTGTAATTTTTTGTAAATTTTATAACATTCGCTTCTCATGTTGTGTAAAGGATATTTACCCCGGAACACTCGCTTTTTTCTTTATAGCAGCGCAAATGCTCATGCGCTATCAAGCCGTAGATCACGGTGGCTTGACGATATGCTAGGAAGAAGCGACAGTGTTGTTTTCAAATGTATAAACATTTCAGACGTGAATATTGAGTAAATCTTTCAGAATCTACGCAATATATAGATTGATGTTATGCATTACGGACATTCAATTAAACGCCGATATTATTTATACGGTACATTCATTATACATAGCTAGGAAGGAGCTAGGAACAGTGCTTTTTTTCAAGTGTATAAACTCTTCAGACGTAATATTGAGTCAAAAATCTTTAAGATTCTAGGCATTGAATAGAGTGCCGATATTATTTTCACGGGTATACTCATTATACAGAGGTAGCGAGACAGTGTTGTTTTCAAATATGTAAACATTTCAGACATGAATATTGAGAAAATCTTTGCCGATTCTACGCAATATATAATTAATGTTATGCATTACCAGCATTCAATTAAGTGCCTATCGATATTATTTAGACCGTGTATTCATTATACATTGTCATTGACTGTATAAGGTGGTACACCACAAAATAACGGTGCAAACTCGTGTTCAGTGCAACGATAACTCTACCAGATCTTACGAGAATCAATCTGTACATAGAGCTGTATCAAAGATTTTCAAAACTGCTTTAGGGACCGGTCATTATTTAAGGAAAGGGTGGGGGAGAATTTTTTCTTTCCTAAATTTTTAAAATTGAAAGCCCTCCCCCCCCTTAAAAGAGCAGACATTTATTGATGACCCCCGCTACATATCAGAATATTTTTCTTTGACCCCCCATTTTCATTTTTACTCGACCAATGGGGATACCCCAGCGTTATAATGTTAATTATTAATTAAATAAGAATATGGAGCTGACAAGATATTAACGTCGACCAAAAATATATATTAGCAGAAAATTATAAATAAAAGAAAATTATAAATAAAAGAGGAGTATTTTCATATATAACTCTAAAATCAGGTTTCCATTTGGTCTGGGCGATTGTAACCATGTTTAACGGCAGAGAATTAATATTAGTATTTGGTGGCAGTTGCCGTTGGTGGTCCGAGGCTGTTACCAGATTTAATGGCACGAAGTATTGCCATAGCAGCTGCGTAACAATGAGAGTAACAATCAGTAATATTAGCAGCAAAAGGAGATAGCCATGACAATTCTGGACATTCTGCCAAGGCATACCTCCAGCACCAGTCACACTGACAAGTCAGTGGAAACAAAATATAATGTATAGAGGTCTATACATCCTATTTTTAGTGAGATTAAAAATTATATAAAATAAAATGACATAGTACCAGATAAAATCCTCTAGAATAAACATGGGTGGGGGGGGGGGAGGAAAGGTATCTAAGCGCTAACCTTGCTGCAGCAGGTAAAGCATAAAATGGCAGTATGAATACCCAGACCGAAGCACTGATCACAAGGCGCGAAACAACCCCCCTTTAATCGATATGACGTCACAGACTCCCATCAGTGGATGTGGCCTGCATAATACATTCGCCGTTAACCTTGCTTAAATGTATTTAACCACATCAAGAAAGCTGATGTAATAATACATTGTCAATTTATCTCTGCAATCAGTAAAGACTGATTTGCATACAGCACACAGAAGACAAGATAAATCCAGACTATTTCACATCAGTGACCATGATTTAGTCGCGATTACAACCAAATGGATACCATGCTTATTAAGCAAATTCCTTCAAATTTAATTGCAACCGCCCCCTCATTTTCTTGAAAAAATCTAATAGCCCCCCTTCTAGTCATTTATTTATACATATGGCCCCTCTCATTTTTTTTCTCTCCCCTTCCATAAATAATGACCGGTCCTTTAAACACTGCTATAACTGTGAAACTATTGAAATCTAAAGTGACATTATTGAATATATGCGAAAAACTGAAAATAACAGAACGTGACACTGGGAATATTACATAAAGCCAAAGGTCAATGAGACTTGTTGTTGTGAAACATGTCACAATGAGGTTAACATGTGGAAGCGGATGGAGCGGATCAACGGAACAGATATGGGGATAAAATACGGAATGGATGGGGATAAAATGCGTCCGTTTAATACGCAACGTAGTGCTTATTATTCATAACATATCTTATACAGCTATTTCAATTAAAGTTGTCACTGAGACAATAGTTAAATGTGCAATATGGGCGCTAACAGGATGATGGGAATAATCATAGTTTTAAATAAATTTAGCGTATCAGTAGCCTCGTGGGGATGCTTTTGCAAATGCAAATGCAAATGAAGTTTTAGATTATGCAAAATCTGGTTTTGGTGAAACAATTTAAATTTCGAGTTGTTGTGTGTAGCATCACAATAAATAAGTAAATTGTATCAGTTTCACGGGGCACGACGTTTCTGATGTGTTAGGCTTGTTTCAAACGTCGCGCTACTCATGTGCCGAACGCATTAAAAACAATAGACAGATTTAGAAAAGACGACGCGACCTCTAAGGCGACGTGGATGTCGTCATTTGGCGCCAACTCACGTCAGCTTCTGGTTTGCGACGTCGTTTTTGATGAATTCACGACGCGAAAATACAATTTTCACGTCCTTTCTAGAACGTCACCGATTTTTGCTTTTTATGAAAAAATATGAGACTATATGCATAATAAAAAATCATCCTAAATTGTTCCCCATGTATTGTTTAATAATACTAGCTAAAGTTTTTCCATTGACAAGATCAATTTTTCTTTTATTTCGCTAAAATTTTGGACGTGTTGATTTTCGACAAATAGTTTCGATCGCTATATTAACAAATCAACAAAACTGCAAACCACTTCAATACCGCTAGTATTCTTCACCAAAACTAACATTTTAGAACAAACTGAACTGAAATTATATTAACAACTGTTTAAAATTAGGAAAACTTGGCAAGGTAGAAGAATAAAAGCACTTATAAGCAGTAAAAACTCAATCAATTTTAGTTTCTCTGTCACAACAGTGCGAGAAAGTAGGACAAGTAAAAATACGCTTTCCAGCGTGAAAAACTATCGTAAACAGTATTAAATTTTACCAATGTAGGCACTAATGCCATATTTATACTTAACAGTTGACAAACTTGATTGAATAGGCTACAAAATAAAGCATTTAGCTCGTAAGCAATACCTGCAGCTATTGTATTTATTCCAAATAATGCAACAAAGTTCACTTTTCAAAATACCGAAACATACGTCCTTTTCTAAAAAAAACTTATTGAATGTTCATACTAATTCATCAGGAAACACTTGGCCAGTATTATATATCCTTTTCTTGCACATAACTTGACAACTGATGGAAGACAAGCCGTCCCAGGTTAAAACCCGGAGGTGAACGCGAGGTGTACACGTCATTTTCACGCCGTCTTTGAGGTCGCGTCGTCTTTTCTTAATCTGTCTAATAGATAATGAGATGAAACGCCTTTGGTGACTATTTATTTCGTAGTGCGAGTTTTGGCGACCCTATATAGTTCTTGCATAATTGTCTTTTTCAATTTGAAACTTCACACTATCGTTGGATCCCTAGTTGACATATCAAACAAACTGAAATGTATTGAAAACGAAATGTAGTAAATAGTTATATTGCAGATTTATAAGACAGTTCTTTGTAACTACATGAACGTAAAAGCCATTACCGATGGCTTTCAAATAAATGTGAACCGTTACTTTCTGACAAATATAGTCGTCTTGTTTTGGTATATAACCTAGCTGTTCAAAATGTAACGTTAAGACGTTGGGTTTCGTATTGTCCAACAGATATGTTTAACGAAAATGTAAGAAGCGGGTTGTTCATTAATTTATTGCCACTTTTTGTATTTCACAGATCCAACGGATTGGAAGGAACAGAAACTCACGACGCTAAAGCAAGATTTATTGGTGACGTTTTGACGCTTTTTTCGCAGGGCGAAGCTGGCTTGACTGTTTTTGACATTTTGTACACAAGGTATTATTTCTGAGAAAAAGTTAATTATAAATTTTACACACTGGTGTACTATTGTGCAAGCTTATACTACTTTCACTTTAACAGGAACTTCGATTCAGTTCGTTAATCAACGGCCATTTGCATGCCATTCCGAATGATTATAGGCTTTAATTAGTATTTCACTTCGACAGGAGCTAGGGGATTCAGTTCGTTAGTCAACTGTCATTTGCATGTCATTCGGAACAACTTGTGCACCCAAGACATATTGATAATTGCTGGCCATTAATCCAAAACATCTGACTGAAGAGAAACAAACTGGGCAAAGCTAAGCTTAAACTTCATTGATTTTTAAATCCAAAATTTTCATGGGCGGCAAAGGACAACATACGAAGACTCGAGTCAATCTCAAAAAAATATATTAAAGGAAGGAAGAGGATTCTCTCGCTTGTTTGTTCAGATTAACTATAATAACGGAACGAATGTATATATTGGCACACGTTGAAATTTCCGAATTTTGAGGGAGGCGTACCATGCCGATTTTCCTATTTCAAAACATGCATGTATACCCAAATGTGTCCTCATGCAGGGCTGCAACGCATGTCATCAATTTTGGTTTAAATTTGGTTTTCTTTTATTAATATAGCTGCTACAAGCGTTTATAATATTTTTTTCAGAAATCCAGGGATTTGGGACCACATAAAAAATGACGAAGAGTTGTTTAAGGATATTCAATGTGTAAGAGATGTTATGAAGTTGTCATTTCTGTTGTCGGAGAAATTGTCAAAGAAAAAAAAGATATGTCAACGGTTCTTGGAAGATCTTTCGTCCTCTTTGTTTTTCATCGTCGCATTGCCACAGTTCGTTCAAAATAATGTCAGCGAACTGAACAGGTAGGTGGTGCCCTGCAGTTGGTAACGGGTAGATCCGTTTCAGACGGCGTACTTTTTGTGTGTTCAATTTAATTGACGAATTGGGTACAGCAGAAGAGCGACGTGCGAATCAATTACCGGTAGCCAGGACTTGCTTGAGCGCCAAAATTTCGACACAATTTCGCATTATGGGGATCAGTTGGAACGACTGGCACATAACCGCACATTGATTCATACGCCATTCCACTCATGTATCAATCCTTAAAACTCGACTTTTTGAAATCTGTTAGTATTAGATGAGCTATCCAATTTACTAAAGCTAGACTTAGTTTCGAATTTTATTTAGGATTCGTTCCCGAATGCGCCCCAACCTTATCGATCAACAACATTTATTGTATACGCTGTTTGAATCACTACCGTTCTCGTGTCGATCGCTCCAACGTCCTATCTAATACAATCAAGTTCGGCACATGAAGGCTCAGCCGTCTGAAACGGTCCTAAGTATTTTCAAAGTATTTCATGCTCATACACTTTGAAATTAAAGTGACAGTTAAGCCAGACCTGCTTAGTTATAGGCATACTAGTACCATATATTAGACGAAGATCGAGAATCGCTGTGAATGCAGCATAAGCCTTGTGAAGGTAATAACGAAAACAAAACCAATGGTTGTGACTGTTATTATTTCATACAATGTTTTGAAGTGTTTTTTCTTTGTTTGATACTTCTATTTTACCAGTGACGATAGCAACAGATTAAAATCACTCCTGGAGCTAATGATGGAGTTGTCGCCTAAGACTGCATCAAAAACATGGAACGTGGCGAAACAATTAGCCAAATCCATGCATATGATTAGCAGTGTAGAAAATTCCTTGGAAGACAGCTCAGAATGTCAGGGTGTGGAATTTTTGGTGCATCTTGGACAGATATTGGCAAAGGCCGTGTCAGGACGTCAAGATGTAGATACAACTAACTGCGAATGGAATGATTTGCCTACTATTCCAACAAACAACGAAATTTTTAGCGGTAAGTAATTCATTTCTTGTCACTAAAATGAAAGTAGCTAGTCATCATGGACACCTTGATTAAACACATTACCGAGTGTTTGATCTCTAAAACTGTAATGATTAATGTTCTCTGATATTTAAGGCATATATGGTACATGTTTTCTTTGTTTTTGCTTTACGAATTATTAATTTGGTTTTAGAAGATTGGTAAAGCGGTTCAAATAATAAATTCCATGCTATACATTACTTTCATGTGTGCAATGTTTTGTTTATTGTTTAGCAATTGATCTAAATAGTCTGGATCCCATAAAACTCGATGAACCCTACAAGTCCACCGTGCAATATTTGGATATTAATTTCCGATTACTTCGCGAAGAGTGTTTCAGGAATTTGTGTAGTGGCATTCAGGATTTCCGCGAGGGTAAGAGCTATGATGCTCGCAAAATGAAAATGTACAGGTAATTAAAGACATACAATCAGCACGTTATATACAGCTAATTTAAATAAGGTTGTTCTTTGCAAACTTTAAACCTTAAACTCTAAGCGTGCGAAGCATAATGGGAGCATCATCTAATCTGTTTAGAAATCATATTTGCATGGGCCATTTCTCTGACATGGAAATATAATATCTCCTTACGAGAACAATTCATTTACAAATAGTTGCAATATTCAACTACTAAGCATGAAACTTGTGCTCCCATTAACCTTTGCGTGCTCAGAGTTTAAGGTTTAAGGTTTAGAGTTGAAGGTTTGCAAAGGACAACCTTTTTTGAATTGGCTGTATACCAATTTAAATAATTTGATGCACTGCTAACAAATTGTCAATTTTTATTTTGTTTACAAAAATAATCCAGAAACAAATATAATTCTACACCAAAAATTTAGTCCAAAATTCTGTTTTGAGGAACAACTATAATTACAGTGAATAGGAGAATAATTGATGCTACAAAACCTAATCACTGTACTGAGTGCAAAATAAAAACAAACCTCAAGTGTCTGTTGGTTGTTAGAAAATAATATTGTTGCATGTATGTTGTGAATAGGCAAATAACAGTTGTATATTGGTAGTTTATTTAACGAAAAACTTTGTAGCTTTCTGAATGCCCGACCTTATTCCCACGCTGTTTCTTATGCAGTAAAATATTACATCAGGACCTTAAATCGAGGTTCTTTCTTACAGTAGTATGGTACCCTAATCAGGTATTTGAATTCATGCAAGGTGCATTCATGTTACCTGCATATTTTTTCAGAAAATCTGAGAATATTGACCAGCTATAGAGTAGAACCTTAGCCACTAAGATCGATAACCTTTTAAATTGCTTTGACAGTATTTATTATATTCAACAGCATATATACTTCCTGTAGATTTATTGCAATTTTTTTCTTCATCCTTAAAGGGCAACGTTGGATACAATTTCGGCTGACCGTGGCACACAAATTTTTCTTGTGTTGAATTGTGAGGACTACAACAAAAAGAAGAACTCTGACAGGTATTAATTAAAACGTTCTCATATTTTCAGAATTAATAAAAAAATTAAATTGAAAGCTTTCTTTAATTAAATATGAGTTCTAACATGACCACTCTTTACCGTTTATAATCTTCAGGCATTCTTACACAGTTCTATGTCCGAAATTCCAATATATACATTTTTGGTCGTCCGTTGTTTACAACTTGCCGTTACACTGTGTTTCATAATAATTCTTACTTTGTTATTTATTATTTTATATACTATAAATATATTAATGCAAACTCCTAGTCCAAAGCTATTCATTCATTAGTGTTAAGCAAGAGAGCTTGGTATCTAATACTTGAAGCAAACAGCTTAGCATTTGCATGTGTATGCATATTTTTGGTTATATTTCAGCAAGCTAGGGATTGGCGTTTGTCTTAATTATACTTTCATGTCGTGAGTTCAAATCCCGACCGAGACACACTTTTAAAATGTTTCAAACACTTTTTCTACTAATTGGTTGGGGTTGACCTTCGTTTATTTTATGTCGTACCTTAATTCGAAGAACAAATCCTGCCGGAAATTTAGTGTATCAAAATACTGCCCATTTTATTCCTTTACACAGTTACTCTTTCTGAACTTAATTATGGAAGATCAGCAATCATAACTTTCTCTTCTTTGACTTTTTTGACTAATTGCTGCACACTTTTACAATTTTAATAAACACGGCATATTGTTCGATTTGTCAACGGAACAAAACCCTATATAGGTACCTGCCAAAATCGTGGTCTTGCATCATGTCGCTGCATGATATACTGTTTAAGAAATAGAAAACGAGTCGCGTGCATTTATGGTGTGATAATGCACGCGGGGAATGTTGGGAAAATACAAGAGAAACGTGTAAACACGAGGCGTAGCCGAGTGTTTTACACGCTTCTCGAATATTCTCACAACATTCCCCGAGTGCATTATCACTGCACCGTAGACGCACGCGACGAGTTTTTCTATTTCTTTTATAATATAAGTAGAAGATATTACATAACTAGAAAATACATGCATGCAGAAACCCTCGCCTTGCTGACAAAACCATTGTATTTTCCGAACATGAAGTATCTGAAGTAGTTATCATGGTAACACGATAATTTTTTAAGAATATTCTTACAAATGAAAAATCACCTAAAAAATATCACTTTTAATTGCAAAATTATTAATTTCCCAGCATATATATGTTAGGTATGTTGTTAGTATAGGTAATAGAATGGTTTCGAGTGCAATTTGCATGGATATAACATGCACGAGTGAGTTTTTCAAAAACCTCAAAATAGCACGAGTCCGAAGGACGAGTGCTATTTGAGGTCTTTAAAAAACTCACGAGTGCATGTTTATCCAAATTTCACGAGAAACCATGCTATTACTTATTAATAATTTACATAAAAATGTTCGAGACAATTGTAGTTTTAACTTACGCGTTTACAGCGAACATTCTACTAGCAAAGTTTCCCTGGCTTTTTTAATCACATTATACAACGCTAACAGCTTGAAAATTTCACTCAACTATGTAATTTTTGTTAGTCTTGTTTAAGGTAAATGCTTTTCTATTTAAAAATAAAGATAAAAGCCATATTTTCTACGCGAAGGCAACTTTTACTTTGTATACTGCGGCGCCATGTTTGTTTTGTTTTGAAGCAATCTGTGACCATTACTTCTTTAAACTAAATTGCTTTAAACTGATTGGTTGATTTAATCATCACAATGTTTTTCCACCAATCAGATCAGTTTGTTACAGATTTTTGCACTGGAATTACAGAAAATTGCACTGTGATTACAAAAAATTGCGTTGTGATTACAGAAAATTGCACTGCTGTTTGGGATTAACTGCACTGAAATCAACCAATCACAGTCGAGTAATATCTTTATGTATATTATTATACGTAATATAAACCTTAATTTAAACTAAACTGCTTTTTAAAATGGCTTTATCGATAAACTTTGAGTTTGCAATAAAATGATTTCAAATTCTCGCTTGCAAATAACCCTGCTTTCTTTTTTATTTAAAAAGTTCAATATCATAAAAAAGGGAATCAATATTACTAAAGACACACTGAAATTATATACTATCTTGTTTAGTTGTTTCATATACGCAACGGCCGTCGGGTTTTAAATTAAAGCCATTATAAAATCAATATTTAAAACAAACTTACCTTCGTTAACGTCGGCTCACTTTTTTAGCCGATTCTTTCGCCCTTTCTTTCTTGAAATTTACAAAATCTTGCAAAAATGCGAGCAAAAATGAAATATATTTGCAAGAAATTTATCAATCATCAAATCAAGAAATGTTTGCTATTTCGCTGTCGTCATGCAGTCGTTATAATGCAAACTTTAAATTGGACCAATCAGTTTTCGCTATTCATGACAGTCCGCCACATATTTTGAGATCAGTGAGGATGACCACCCACCGAAATATTGTTAGTGAGCCACGCCCGCGATATTTGATAAACTTTAGACTTCGCTAATGCTTTCGTTTCCCCGGGTGTAAATAGCTGGGGGTAATTAGTACCCTCGCAAGGCGCTTCGCGCCGTCGGCTCGGGGATAAACAATTTTACTCAAAAGATCGACATTGAAATTCTCCTAACATGTACTCAGTGACGTCACGCGCATGCTTTTACTTTCGCTTGAATTTTTAAGCGAGCGAACTAGCGAACGAACAAAAACAATACAAAATTTTGAGTAAGTTTTGATGCTAAAGTTGCGAAGAAATTGTTTAAAATGCTGGGGGAAAACCCCAGTGATACACAAACTAATTTGTTAATGTTTTCAGCATCAGGGCTGCCGGATTTGCCATGAAAGACGTCATATCGTAGGTTTCGTCGTGTGGCTCAGTTTTAATTTTTGTAATATTGTATTTTTGTCATTTGCCGAAAATATATATAGCAGTTTTTATTAGAACCATTGAAGGTACTTTCTAAATCACTTTTGTTCACTTTTTGTTGCCATTTTCTATGTTTTTGGTATTGCTTTTGTCTTTTGGTATTTTTTCCTCGGCTATTTTACGCGACCAAACAAATTTGACGAATTCGCATTCGGTTAATTTTACTGTTTTTACACGTAGAACTATAGATAAAATTGCTTTGTTCTTTGATATATTTCTTCTTGCTTTCTGATAAATTTTGTATTTAAAAAAAAGCTATAGTTTTGTTTATAATTTTGGCTAAAAACCATGGAAGAACACAGAAAGAGCAAGGCAGTATACGGACCACAGTGCATTACTGCATCACAATGCACGCGTATTAGCCTATCAAATTGTCTGTTATGTCCCACTTATATTATAAAATGATATAATGACATAATCGCTTGCATGGTACAAATTCCCCGTGGGGGATTACCACCCTCACCCGCAGCTTTCGGCCTGTTTTACAGCGTTTTCAGAATTATTCAGAGTAGGTGTCTGTTTTGATAGAGTAGGCGGGACTAGGGAGGCGGCGGTCTCTTAGACGTTGTCCACACTAACGAGATAGATCGATCTCAGACCGATCCATCGCAAAGCGATCTCAATGTGAATGCAAGAATGCGAACTGAGATCGATCTAAACGAGTCCACTTCTGGAGGTGGTCTGAGATCGATCCAACCTAATCCGCGCGCAATGTGAACTGAAAAGCGAACTTAAAGCGAACTGAAACTTTGGTTACCAATCCCTATCGACTTTCGCGTTCAGATCTGCCGCCTTATTTATGCAAAATGTCTGCCAGCCGCGGATATATTTGGACGGAAGACGAAACAACTTTGATAACACCACCGTCGGCCATTTAAATTTACCTGCATTTTCAAAATTAGCTGCAAGCATGTTTTTGGTCAAGTGTGAACGCTCCCCAAATGCACTACCCAAATACTAGACTTGCCATAACCCAAATGCGAACTGAGATCGATCCAATTGCGAACTGACATCGATCCACTTTGAATCAATCTCAGTGTGTGAGCAAGGCTTTCAAGTCATCCAGATTAACTGGGTATATTGATTAGATAGCAACACAACACAAATTATAATGTATCACTACTTTCTTTCTTCAACAAGATTTAAAATGGCAAATAACTAAATCAGTTTTACGAAATAACACGTCGTCTTCGGAAATGACCAGGCTATAAAGTATAGACCAAATTGAGGAAAAATAACTTTGTTTGAAAGCTTAGCGTAAGATTGCAGGAAAGAGAGCAGAATTGATGTTTCAAGTACTAAACAAAGTAACCGGCGGTAAACCCCGTTCCAACCGCCGGCCGCCGGGTTATTTTGAAAGCCCTGAGTTTTATATAATTTTACTATTTTATATTATTTTCAGCTCTGAAGAAGAGGAAGGTACATCTAATGAAATGCTTTATGGTAGCTTGATGTGTATTTCACTGAGTAAAGTGTTTGACAGTCTGATATGGGCTACCGTTGTAAATAGTGAAGTGCAAAGGAATGGAAATATGTAAGTTGATAAATAATTACTCGTGCTAGGCCTTTGGCCGCAGGACGAGTATTAAATTCGGTGCATTTTTGTTCGTGTTCTTGGATGGACACAAATCGCTGGGTAATTCATGTAAGTCTAACATAATGGCTTCAATTAAATTTTTACCCAAATTATCCATAAATTACCCTGCATTTTGAGGAAAATTCGAGAAAATTGAACAATTTTACAAGGAATTTCGACATTTGTAAGAATCAACAACCTATTCGCAAGTTGAAAGTTTTTGCAAGTTGGGTTCGAGGTTGGGTTTTGGCAGAAGAAAGCGACACCGTTCGATTCAGCGTAAGAAATTGTACTTACGGACGTCAAGTGTATTACTAAACACCAGTATTCTAGCGTTTATGGCCTTTTGAAAATCAAGCGAAATTGTATTGACAAATCGCTCGCAGTACGTATAATTTGTTGACAAATCACTTGCAGTACGTTTCATAGACTGATAGACATAGTGTATTTGTATAAATTCCTGATGGCGCAAATTATATGGATAAAAATACCACTACTAGAAATTGTACTAATTACGGATGTCAAATGTATTATTAAACAACAGTATTCTAGCGATTTATCATTTTACCGTAAACCTCCGACTATAAGCCCTGGGCTTATACAAGGGTGGGCGCTTATATACGGGGGGCTTATACCTGGACACGAGCCTGGACAATTTTTCGTGTTAGTAATAAACAAATCAGACATAAACAGGTCTAAACAAGTCAGTCATAAACAGGAAAATAAACATGTATTAATAACTCGTTTTGATTCACATAGTGGGCTATAAAGATCGACAATGACAATGTTTTTAAATAATATTATTGTCATCTGTTCAAAAACAGTTCTCTGCTATATTAAAAGGCAATTTGACCAATGTTGAGTAAGGTATGGGGCTACTGGGCTTATATTCAGGGGACTTATATTTTGGGGGCTTATATTCGGGTGGGCTTATATTCGGAGGGGGGGTTATAATTATTTGGAATGAGGTGAGCGTTAGTATATGTGGTGGGCTTATATTCGGGAGGGGGGGGGCTTATATTCGGGGGGAGCTTATAGTCGGAGGTTTACAGTATGGCCTTTGTCTTTGAAAGCCAAGCTAAATTGATCCTTGATAACATTGGTATCATTAGTTTTCTCTTTTCGGCCGTATACTAGTGGATTGGTCTTACTTCTCTCTTCATTTTGATAG
>CACRXK020005255.1:0-28709 GCA_902702795.2 Paramuricea clavata
CAACCAAATTTTAATCAGTTCTTCTTTAGCCGATGGGAAATGCACTCACAAAATTTCGTACGGATATGTTTGGTATTTCTCGAGTTATCATGCTCACAGACAAACACACACACACAGACACACACACACACACATACAAACCCAGATGATTACATAACCTCCTGGCGGAGGTAATGATTACATAACCTCCTGGCGGAGGTAATTACACCGTGCAGGGTTTATTCTTATAGATTTATGAGTACACATTAACCAAAAAACATGTACATATATAACAAAGCCAAACAAGGATGATGAATATAATGGAATGATATTATATGTCCAATCGTTATCTATAGTAGGTCTTAATTTGTCATGTGGAGTAATCAAGTTATCCATCATTATATTTACAAAGTATACTATTAAAACATGACAAGTATGTTCGTGTTACTTGTACAAGGAACCAATGATCATATGAAAATAAATAGGGACTGGGAATAAGTTGGTGCATTAATCGCTGATTATAACTAAAAAATTCTACATAGGACGTGTATGACGCCCAAGGTATAAGATGCATGTTGACATGCATAGAGGATTTGAATTAGGTAAAGGAATTATAACTATTGCTATTAGCCATCCAAACATATTAGGTACATGCATGTCCAAAAACATCACGCTGTTTTGATAGTCCAACTGTATGTAATTAAAAAGGTTGACCAACTGTGCAGCGTTTTTAGGCCCTTTTAAAGAGTGGGTAAGGCATAGATATCTTATATAGACTAGATAGCACATCTCCTTTAGTAAAATTGAAGTAAAAAATATTCCAGCAGTTACCCCCATTTGAATAGATGTCGGCCATGTTGGTGTTTCCCACTCGCTAATAAACGCTAAAAAAACAACAATAACTTTCAGCATTTGAATAGTTTAAAAATGTATTTGGAATAGGTTTACCTTAATATTTAAGTTCTGTGTTTAAGAAATAATAGAAAACATACAAATATTCTCATTTCATGGGAATATCCTGAGTCTGCAATCACAGCTTCAATTTTTGAATTGTAGAAAAATTAGATGCACTATCTAGTGTATATACAGTACCGGTCGCGTATATATCTTAACCACACACGTATCATATGCATAGCATATCACATGAATATGCGTATCATATGCGTATCATATGAATACGCGTATCATACAAATACGTGTATGATATCAATGAATACGCGTATGCAATCATACACGTAGCGTATCATATGAATATGCGTGTCGACGTATCAACTACGGTCGAAAGTACATTTTGATACTCGCATATACGCGTATCAAACATAAATACAATAGGTGTGTATGTAACAATTACAATTTCACTAAACCTAGGATAGATGCCCTAAACATAGGATAGATGCTTATAAGATATTAAATTTGTAAGCATTTACTATTTTCTATACTATTTATATGTGGCAAACACGTGCAAGTGACAACAGATTTGAAGCTATAATTGCTAATCGTGACAACCGACAGACTCAGGTCAAGACAAAACAACGATAAAATATAAATTATTCTCTTTATCAATACGTGTTTCTAATTTATGTTTATTTGTAGTAGTGTATGGTGAAACCAAAACAATATTGAAATTATTGCAATATTGCAATACTATATTATTTACATCTTTAATAGTTTCAGTATGTTTCATTGTGGAACGCTCAAACGGTCATGCATGTTTTAAAAAGCCAAATCACCACCTTATTTACTAATTTACATTTAATTCAAATAAAAATTACGGGATACGCGCATATATTAGGATATACGGGAATAATAATATGGTAAGCTTATATACTGCAGTATATCCCAATATACCATGTGTCTGGTCCGATATACGCGCGTATTGCGTTAATGATGTGCGCGTATCAGATGTCTATACATTTACTGAATTTAATACACAATAACGCAAAGCCGAAGAGACATATATTCTATTTACTGGTCATCACTTATAAGAACGAAGTCAAAGATGTCAGGCAAGAGAATTCCGCCGTATGCAAAGGAACAAATTTTAATGTTAAGCAAGAAGGGCAAAAACTATTCGGAGATAAGCAGAGAATTAGAGTTGTATGGATGTCCGGTGAGCAGACAAACAATCTCGGCTTTTGTCAAGCATTCCATTAACGAGCGAACAGATCTGAAGCCTGCAGTTAAAGAACGTAAATGTAAAAGGGTGCTAAAAATCGAGCACTTTGAATATATCGATAATGAAATGGCTAAAAACGACAAACTATGTGCCGTAGGTAAGAACACTTTGTTGTTTTGTTGATTGCCAATATAGTATACCGTGTCATATGGAATACAAAGACTACAAAGTGATATAAATAATTCTAGATGCATGGTGTTGTTTAGCATTAATAATACTATGTTAGATATAGCTATGATGTCAGGTTATTCTATGACTATAATCTAGCCGTGTCATGTAAATCAGTATGACCTGGTTACTGCCAGATTATGCATTCTGTAAACTAGGCAGGATCAAAAGGGGGCCGAAGTATTGTCAGTTGGTGAAAGAAAAAGACAAGGACAAGGAAAAAGTAGAAGTGCCAGACGCCGGCAAAAAAATAAATTGAAGCGTCAAGCTGCTGCTACAATTGTAAAGGACTTAATTAAAGAGCCTACTTTTGCCTGGAAGCAAGTAGGACCGAGGATAATTTTGCAGATGTGATATTCACTGATGAGTGTTCGGTCTGGATGGAGACACATGTGAAAATTTGTTTTCGGCGAATTGGGGAACTCCTGAAGCACAAACCGAAAGTAAAACATCCCTACAAAATTCATGTTTGGGCAGGGATCAGTACACGTGGTGCAAGCGACATCCTTTTGTTTACCGGAATTATGAGGAAAGAGTTTTACATGGACAAAATTCTGCGTGGCCAGCTTGTACCGTTCATCAAGGAATGTTTCCCCAATGGAAATTATAGATTTCAACAAGACAATGATCCAAAGCATAAAAGTAAGTGTAGCTTTTAAAGATTTGTGCTGATCTTGTCATATTCCACGATTTGCTAAGTCATTTTATATATCGTTTTAGGTCACCTTGCTGTTGACTTCTTAAAGAATGAGAAAGTTATTTATTGGCCAACTCAGCCCGAAAGTCCAGACCTTAACCTGATCGAGTGTGTATGGCACGAGATGAAGCATTATCTGCGAAAGTATGCAAAACCGAAAACAAAAGCTGAGTTGAAACAAGGCATTTACGATTTTTGGACTACCATGACGGCAGCCAAATGTTCCAAGTATATTGGTCACTTGAGAAAAGTTATTCCTGAAATAATAAAACGAAACGGCCGAGCATCAGGATTTTGATCGATTAATGTTTTGCATGTATATTAATATATTCCAACTTTTTTTGTATATAGCTATAATGTTATGATACGATTTAGTACTTAAAGTCAAAAAACAATTTCAGATAAAAGAGCCAGGTTTCTTTTGTGTATATATTGTCCATTGATTAACTGTAGATGTAATACAAATCATCCCCGCGCAACGAATTTGGTTTTGCGTTCCTACTTATATTGACTGCATGCATGCATGGGTTTACATTTTTGAAGTTTCTATATGATCACTGCAGTGACCTACAGTATGAAACTGATTCAACGCCTTTGAATGAAAATCATTTCTTCGAAAGAGGGTTACATGCACTGTCATACACACACTTTCATTGAGGGTAGGCTGTTGCGGTATTTGTGTGACATATCCGCTTTAAGAATTGAAAATGCATATTACTTATTAGCATTGATAATACCGAAAAATGAAGCACGAGATGACATATTACACCTTGCAACGCCAAGCCCAAGGTATAAACAAACACGTTTTAGATCTCGCTCTAACCTTAATTTACGGATTTTACCGCAGAGTTAACACATTGATCATCTTTTACCCTTCTGAAATAACTCCAATCAGCATTTGAAAAAGCTTGAGATGGTGTTTAAATATACAAACGTAAACGTGATATCGATAATACCGAAAAATATCGATATTCCGATATATCGAAAATTTCAATATCGAGTAATCGGTATTTATAAAAAAAGATAATTATCGGTATATCAATATACCGCAACAGCCTAATTGAGGGTCACTTCGGCATTGATACAGTATATGTTATAGTATAGATCGGTGTTGTTCAGAATATATCACTGTTTTCATTTCGAAGTTCCATTTTTTATTTCAATGTATAAAACATTTAAACGACTTCTTTCTGTAATGTGGCTGCACACCCCCATGCAGGTGATTATATATGGTCATTTAACCATGTTATTGCAAAATCTTTGGCAATAACATGGTAACAATCAATTTTTTTTTTAATCAAAACAAAAAAAAATGGTGAAAATAGATCCTTTGTTTTGCCTCATCGAAACAGAATATAAAAAGGGATGAGGAAGCGTGTCTTTGTTACTTTTGTAGCAGTAATCTCCGACACACAGTCATACACTCAAAGCTATAGCACTTCACTCACTTCAAGTTAAGATGTTTCGTTGATTGACAAAGACCGTGCCTAAACAGTGTTTGGTGTATTTTACCATTGACGACACCACTGCTGTTGTGCCAACTAAGAAAATTATTATGGTCGAAGGTGCAAGGCCAATCACCAAGGGAGAGAAAGTTATGGTAACCTGGAATGGACAAGGGCATGAAGCCTATATTTTGGAACTTTCAGGTAAGCACAAAGCCATACTTTTTTATATACGTACCTACGCACAATGAATTTGATTCAGCATTTTACATATATGCACTCGAGCCCATAGCTTACGCCAGCTAGGCTCATGCGACTCATGAGTTACAGTTTACTTACTTTTATTATATATAAAGTAGTGCTTTATAGAGATTTCGAGCACTGATAAAAGTGATAATCTCACATGTGAAATTATTCATGATAATCTCACATGTAAAAATTATCGATTTTCAATTATTGCTTCTTTGTAAAATTGTTGCTTTTCAAAGACTGTCCTTTATATAATAAACATAAAAATACATGGGTGCTTGGAAATACCAGATTTATTTCTCGTGTTGAACATGATATCTCGTTCGCTGCGCTCACAAGTGAGATATCAATGTTCAACACTCGAAATAAATTAAATTTTTCTATAAATTTTCAACAGAATTACCTATGGCTACCTGGCCTGAACTAGGATTTAATCTAGTTTATAATTACTAAGAAAACGGCCTGTTTTGGAATGGATTAAAATTATGGACCTATTGGGGTCTTTATTCGCTTTCAGATCATCAAATCTTAGATTTTAAATTAGAGAATTCCGTCAAAGTTTATGATTTATAATTTTTTCTGCTGGAAATATATTTCAAATTATTTTTGCCTTAACGTACCTACAACAAAATGATGGATTCCATTCAACCCTAAATTTTTATAAAAGACCAGCCTACCCTAAGTTTTTGACCACTAAACTTTTGTTTATATCTTGTCTAAATTGTGAAAATATATTTGTCTGGCGAAAATGCGACAATCGGTACCAATTTTTATCGAGACAAAAATTTTTCCAGGGCCATGAAAAAGGCATCTTTAGGGTTGCATCACAGTTTGTGTATAAAGTTAAAAACAAGGTAATAACCGGTAATCGAAGCAATGTTTCTTTGTTAACTACAATGTATTGTTTTGCTAATAATATAGTCGACAGGGTTCATAGCGGTCTTTGAAATCCTTGAAAGTCTTTAAATTTGAATGCAGGTCTTTGAAAAGTCTTCGAATTGTGTGCAAAAGCGAAGAAAGTCTTTAAATTCTTTAGCAAGTATTTCATTATGCGATTTCCTAGCTAATATAATAGTTTGATTGAAGCAAGATTTTTGATCTTGGAGATTACGAACCCTGATAGGCTCATCAGTAGTATTGTAGTTCAAACTCTACTATATACTACAGTATAGTGTCCACAGTTGTAATTTTTTTGTTCTATAGGCCAACTATAATTACTATAGTCTATACTTACACTATACTACAATTTCCTTTGTCTTTTTCTAAATGTCAGTAGTGCATCTAAATGACGCATTCTGAGATCTATACCGGCCGGTGTCCCAAAAAAAAACTATATATATATATATATATATATACATATACCGGGTGTCCCAAAAATAGCTTGCGGTGTTTGATTTTATGTAAGGTAAAAACTTCCACTCAAATAAGTTTTATTGTATTGAGGAAAGAGAATTTGATATACAGCCCTAAAATTTCATTTAATATTACATGAGATACAAACGTTTGAATGTGGCGCACACTTTAAAAATGAGTAAAAAAATCGAGAAACACGGCTGATCAAATTAATATGAAAACAAATTGCCATTTTCCACAAAAATTAACAATTTCAATTTCAGGATTTCAATACTCAAATTTAACCAAATAATATACAAATAATGAATGTTTCTATTCGTGCAATGGTAAGAATATTTTCATGAGGTGAAAGATGGAATGTAACTAATATTAAAAGGTTTACTGTAAGCTCCCGCCATTTTGACGAGTCGTATTTGCATTAAATCCCATTTACCGAGTTTCGAATATCGGGTTAAAATAAACTGCAGCGATCACCGTACAAGAAGCATTTTGACGGATGTGATTTATCGAAAACACAAAGAGTGCAATGGAATAAAACTTATAGTACAATTGCACTCGCAAGAGTGCAATGGAACATATTCCATTGCACTCTTGGGAAATGGAATTTTCTATTCAATATCACGTGACCATAAACAGCCAATTAAACGATCAGAATTCAACAAGGTATTATTATATAATATTTGATAGGCAATTTTTAACATTGTGAAATATGCTTATTCGATTTAAAACATCGATAGCTCAGTAAATATTGCACAGATATTCAAACGTTATATATCAAAATCTAAGTTATCCCCCTTTCTGATAAAATATAACATTTGGGTTTTTTCCTATTTTACTCAAAATTAACAAATAACTAGAAATAAACCTTGTTTGATACATTTCTAATGAGAATCAGATAAAAGAAACAACGATTTGATGTCAACCAAAAAGTTAATTATCCTATTCTGTTTTCATTCCGGATGATTACTCCTCTTTGCTAAGAAGTGAGAGAGACTGCATGGTAAAATCGAGAGCCGAGCTGTTTGCCGAGATCAATGTTACTCCACCAGCAAAGGACAGTGACAATGAGTCAGTTGAAGGGAAAGAAGATACGCCGGAAAGAGAAACGAAAGTTGGTGAAAAGGAAGAGCAACTTCAGGCAGAAAAGCCCCCCAAAAAGAAAAGAAAAACAAAGAAAAAGGATGACGCTAATAAAGAAAATCGGCCTGCAGTCAAGGATAAATTGGTGAGTATATTTTTACTGTGCATCAGTCTGACTCATTGCAGTCTAACAAGAGAAACCTCGCCACGAAGGGAAAACTTGGATAGTTTATTAATGCGAAATTTGATCAGACCATATTCAGAGGCGGATCTGGCCTGTTTTGTTAGAGGGGGTGAAGGTTTTCCAGAGGGAAGTTCATTACTATACGAGGGTCAGGAGGCATTTTCTCTCAGAAAATGTTTCAATTTGAAGATCTAAAGTGCCACTTCAGTTCTGAGCACAACATTTATTTCCTCAATATATTCAAAGGGGTATTGGACACTACTAGAAGGGGGGGGGGCACACCCCCTGCACCTGGCCCACTCTGTGAACATTCCCAGTGGAAAAATATTTGTTATTATTTAGAAATTCTGAATCCATTATTATATAGGCTACAGTAATTGGTGTTGGGAAGGCTCCTCGACTGCCACTCTCCCCAGTAGGAAATATACCATTGCCTACGACTGCAAGTACACCTGCAATGGAAGAAAATCTCCATCCGACAATACCATCTACACCAAATGCCAGCAACAATCTACCAGGTCGAGTAAATACTATTAGCGAAGATCTGGCTCCTTTAACGACGACACCAAATTTCAGCAACACTCTCTGTGGTGTACAAAATATCGCTCATGGTGGGATAACCAACACTAGCCAAGATATGATAGTCCCTTCGACACCAGATGTCAGCAACTGCACTCTTCTTGATTTGGACAGTATTGTTAGCGAAGATCTGGCTCCTTTGGGATAACAAATGCTAGCAAAGATCTGATAGTGCCTTCGACACCAAATGCCAGCAATTGCACTCTCTCTGATTTGGACAGCATCGTTCCTGGTGGTACTCCTGTTACGACGAACTACCGCACATATAGTAATTTGGACGTTCCCCAGTTCTTATCTTCTTCTTTTTCAGATCCACTTCTGTATCCCTCATCATCCAATAATCCCATTCCTTTCAAACAAGATCGAAGCAATCCTAGAATCGACGAAATCATTAACAACCAAAAAAATTATCATGAGCAGCCTGAATTCGTTGACTGGACTTGTGAAGCAGTTAATCCAGCAGCAACATACCAACATTCCGCTACGCTGTAATGAAATTGTTGGCGACAGTGGTCAAGTTGTTGCCACTGTTGGTACATCATACCAGAATCAGAAGAAGATAATGATATTTTGCCATCAACTGTCCCCGAAAACTCTGCAACCAACATGCCATTATCCCAACCGCCGCCACCGTCAGACTTAGTAAGCAACGACGAATTGGCAGCAATCAAACTTAAAAGCTCTGGCCCAACAGCTTTCGCCAGTGTTTTGTTGAGAAATCTATTCACTTTGGACGAAATGAAAGGACAAAATTGTCATGGTTTGGCGAAGAAAGGAAAGCTTAACAAAGAAAAACTCGACAAAATACAGGAGTACGTGTACAAATACTATCCGGACACGCCTGAGCAGTTAAGTCGTACGTGGGCATGTTGTACCCAAACCATTGACTCCTATATAAGAAATAAGCAGCACAAAGCTAAAAACATTTAATTAAGTATTATATAAATCTTGTAATTAAGCGTTTCTTCTATTTCTGTATAAATATTGTTGGTCATGTATATACCTATATCGTTAAAATATTTTATGAAATCATACGGAGACGTTTTTGCACTTGGTATCCCCTCTGCCAGTTTCATACCAATACTTGAAAAAAAAAAACTGTTAAAAGTGTTAGCTATGGATCTCTTATCAATTATTTCCTGGTCATCGATGATCAATTTTGAAGGAGCCATCTTGTTTCGGTTATTATTACCCATGATCTGCTTAATACCACTCCATAATTTCTTATTGTCATTGTTTATAGTGGAGAAGTAATTATTATAGTATTGTTTTTTGCTTATTTTAATTAAATGGTTCAATTTGTTTCTATAATACTTAAATTTCAAAAAATACTTATGTAATTTAGTTTTAATATATTTTTTGTATATTGAATTCTTTTTTCGTATTGATATTTGAATGGCTTGGGTTATCCATGGTTTATCTTTTAATTCCTTTTTGGAAAGTTTCCTTAGAGGAACATGCTTGTTAACAATCTCCTCTACGCGAGTATGAAATGTATCAAACATATCATCAATATTTGTAGTATGTGACAAAGCTTGATCCCAATCAGTTTGATCAATCTCATCAATGAAACGTCTTTCATTCAATTTGGAATAATCTCATACATGCACTTCAAATTTGGATTTTTTAGGATGGATTTTTTTAATAAGAAAATTTGGAAGATGATCGGTCAAATCATATACCAAATTCCCACTAAATTTAATATATTCAATTGAATTAAAAAAATATATTATCAATTAAAGTTGCTGAATGATCTGTAATTCGCATTGGTTGCAAAATTTGCAGATGGAAGAAAATTTGATTTCAATTTCAACCCAAAGGGATTCAAAATCGTCTGTACTAATTGACAACACATCTCGTATACTAAAGTTTAGGTTATTATTTATGTAGAAGCCAACTCCACCAGCATTAAAATTAGTAGGTTGAGATACAAATTCATACCTGTCAAGTACATGATTAAGTAGGATATCTTGACCGAATTTAATTTTTGTTTCAGTGAGGCCAATGATGTTAAATGAAAAATCTATATTAGAGAGCATTGTGCTAAGGTTATCAAAATTTGCATTCAGACTTCTAATATTACAATGAATTGTAGAAAATGAGTTATAATCATGTACGTGTTTACTTTCGGTGCTAAGCTCATCACAAGAATAGTATCTAAAGTTAACATCATTTGGCATATTCTCATCAATATCACAATTGTTAAGCTGTGCATTATTTCTGAAGGAGAATGCTTCAGCATCAATGTCAAGGCTTGACAAGTTGTCAACGCTAAAGTTTATATATTGGTCTGATGATCACACATTAAGTATAAAATAACACATAGTTGTACTTAGCTGTATTAGCTTACATGTGCACACAACAATGAAGTTAATTTCTATCCTCATACCAGAAAGGAATTATCAGCGATATATTCCGTCATACTATGGCACCAATTTATTTTCCAAATCAGTTTGGTTTGAAATGCGGATTGCAGGGCTATTCTCGTCCTTTTGAAGAAAAACGTTGCCATTTTAGTTCATACAAACTTGAAATTGTTTACTTGCTTCGCTTCTAAGCATTTATTAAACAAAAGTTTATTTTGCTTAGTAAGACTTTCTACAATGAATATCTTGTTTTGCGATTCAAAGCCAAATTGACTCGTTGAGATATTACGGAGGTTCTTGCGTGCACTGTAGATTTTGTCTCGTACATTTCGTCTTGTGAATTTTGCAATTATGGGCGGCGGCGATGAAGACAATGCTCGTGCAAAAGTCGGCCTTCGTGCTGGAAGACGATGACTTATCGAAATGTCCTCCTTCTGAATCTTTACCCCGACTGCTTCGCTTATCTTTATCACAATTTCATCGGTCTGCTCTGGAGTATAAGAATTACTCACTGGTATACCTCTAAACTCCAGACAGTCTCTTCGGCCATATTGTTCTTGTTCGTTGACCATATGGTGTAGAGCTGCAATTACTGTACTCACTTTAGTTAATTCTGCTTTCAGTTCGCTATTTTCTTTCATAATCAAGGTTCTTTGTCGTTCAGACTCTTTCATTCTTTTAATCAATTCATCATATTTATCGCTAGTAAATTGTAGTGACTCGGTTGCTACGTTAAGACTTTTGCTCATTTCTATAATTTTTTAGCCTAATGGAGCTAATTTTTTATCAAATAATGCTTCAAGACTTTTCTTATCCATGGTATAAATGTTGTTGGTCGAAGCTTTCATTTAAAGTTTGAAATAAAAGCCGTAAATTGACCAAATAGTCGGAGCTCAATAAAGCCATCCGCCATCTTGGCAGTGTAATATCGTTCCTCATGGAAATCAGCTCCGAGTTGTTGGGGCCAGCGTACTTAAATAAATTTTTGTATGTATGTATATGTATACAATATAGAGCCGATTATGCTGCCACTTAAGACACCATGCACGACGTTTTAATTAGATAGCCTATAGAATATAGGTCCTGAGAAAATTGTAACAGCATTGTCTCCGTATCTACAAACAATCTGAAAGTAATGTTCACAAAAAAGGCAGTGGCCCAAGTTATTTAATCAACAATTATTACTATTTTCAGCACCTATACAATAGGTTGATACTTATTGAATATTGTATTGTATATAGCTTTGTTTAGAACTCCCAATATATGTGTATGTGCAGTTAACCTGTATCGGAAGATGAGTCGCATTGCACCCTGATGCACCCTACTTTAGTATTTTACTCTGTCTAACGTCAGACGATTTTACTCGTCAAGGCAGGAGCACTGGCGCTTAATGGGTTAACTGGCCTGTCTGCCCATGTGTCTAGTTAACCCATTGAGTCGCATTGCACCCTGATGCACCCTACTTTAGTATTTTACTCTGTCTAAAGCCAGACGATTTTACTCGTCAAGGCGGGAGCACTGGCGCTTAATGGGTTAATAGGCGAATTATAATAGCATGTATATGATATGCGTATTTGCAGTGCACTATATAAAACACATCTTTTATTACTTTTATAGCACCCTAATATTTGTTTGTAATGAGTATTCGTATGATACACACGTTTGTGTGATACGCGTATTCGTGTGATACGCGTATTCATATGATACGTGTATCATACGCGTATCATACGCGTATCGTATGTTAAGATATATGCAAGCGGTACTGTATAAGATATCTATGGGGTGGCAGGCGGAATGCCTTCAGACCAGTTTGAGTTTTTTTGTGCCGGTCTCATATGTAAACATCTACTTTAAATGTTCCTGTCATGGGATTTGCTAAAAAAATCTGGACTGGCAAATGGGATTAGGACCCCCCTCCCCCTTCACGACCCTCTTATACAGTATGTAGATAAATCTGTATAATTATGCATCCTCAGCCTTTGTACAATCTGTATGCAGTTTTATCTCTAAACAAGCTGAATTGTTGTAATGTTTAGCACATGCAAACAATGTGTAACCTAATTTGCCTGCTGTATTATTTTACTATGTCTATTAAAATTAACAACAGATTATTCCATTTTTGTAAGGGACAGCACAGTGCAACCCTATCAGTTAATTCATCAGTATACATGTATAGTTCTTTCACTAGCACATGTCTTCACTTAAGATTGGTGTTGTAGTGCAACTGCATGTTAGTCCACATTTAACTGTCACAAGGTGTTAGATTATTTATAATTAAAAGAAAAAATTCAAATTGTTTTAGATGAACAAAAGATGAACATTGCCATAAGCCTACTGCCTTGTATCCTTCCTACTGGAAGGAATGGGAAAAAACGATGCAGCATTGACGAAGCAATGAGATCATTTTTGGATGTTAAACTTGCAAGTCAAACTAACTTCCAAATTATGCTGAAGGTTATTGTATCAGTCACTCCCCTGCATATATGGATGGAAAGGTCTAGCAGTTATTTCTAGTGCAGTTTCCTTCTTCTGATGGATACGAATGAGCGGATGAATTGTGAATGATCAAATAAATAAACTAACATGTTCTCAGGAATTCACAATTTGTGTATTCAAAATACGATAATTGCACTGGAAAACAAAAATTGAAAGTGTAAACAGGGCCTCGACATATATGTCCGCTTGGCAATGCCGTCAGTCCAATAGGCATTGCATGGCCAGTATTCCCATAAAATAAAGCAATCTGTAGTTGCCAAATGAATATGATTTTTTGATAATTTATAGATTGGTACAAACATGCCCAAGCTACTTGAGGAAGCCAGTCAATCTCCATTTATATTGGCTATTGATGCTCGAGAGAGTCCCAATCAAGTTTTTGTGGCTGTCGATAGACAAGGCTTGGAGCAGCCCAGTCTTGTTAAAGCAGTTGATGTTTGCTTTGAACTTTTTTACATTCTAGATGTACATTACCCATGGCAGTGTGGTGTAACGTGGGAGTTTATTCAAAAAGTGCTGTTTGGAATCGAGGACAAACTGAAAGGGCAAGACTTCGCCAGCAGTTATTGCAATGAGGGCTGCCTTAAACAAATTATTATAATGGTTTATATTGAGACTCATTGGGAATGTTTTGTTCCATAACTCATAAGGACAGCAATATCTCTATACAGTATTTATTTGTTCAATGTTAGATAAGACTAATTATAAGTTACTGTGGTCATAATACTTGCTTTATATTGCAGCATGTATTAATTATGCACCTGTCAATGTTAAACCCCAGAGAAGGGGGTCGGGCATATGTGGGGCATTTTATTTTTTTAGCAAATTTTTAATCAAATGCCCCACTGTCTTGGCAACCAATATTGGTCAAATACCCCACCATTTTGCAATAAATTGCAATAAATACTATATTAATAAAAGTAATTTTGGTTCAAATTGCCCTAACTTGATGATGAAATACCCCCCATATGCCAAGCCCCCCCCCCCTCTGGGGCTTAACATGCATTGATAGGTGCATTACATGTAAATGATAAGTATAGGTAATAGTATGGTTTCGAGTGCAATTTGGATATAACATGCACGAGTGAGTTTTTCAAAGACCTCAAAATAGCACGAGTCCGAAGGACGAGTGCTATTTGAGGTCTTTGAAAAACTCACGAGTGCATGTTTATCCAAATTTCACGAGAAACCATGCTATTACTTAATAATAATTTACATAAAAAGGTTCGAGACAATTGTAGTTTTAACTTACGCGTTTATAGCGAACATTCCACTGGCAAACTTTTCCTGGCTTTGTTTTATCACATTATACAACGCTAACAGCTTGAAAATTCCACTCAACTGTGTATTTTTTGTTAGTCTTGTTTAAGGTAAATGCTTTTCCATTTAAAAATAAAGATAAAAGCCATATTTTCCACGCGAAGGTAACTTTTACTTTGTGTAGCGCGGCGCCATGTTTGTTTTGTTTTGAAGCAATCTGTGACCGTTACTTCTTTAAAACTAAACTGCCTTAAACTGATTGGTTGATTTAATCATCACAATGTTTTTCCACCAATCAGATCAGTTTGTTACAGATTTTTGCACTGTGATTACAGAAAATTGCACTGTGATTAAAAAAATTGCACTGTGATTACAGAAAATTGCACTGCTGTTTGGGATTAACTGCACTGAAATCAACCAATCACAGTCAAGTAATATCTTTATGTATATTATTATACATAATACACTTTTTATATAGCTAATAATATTACCTTCTATTTTTGAGTAACTCCATTATTTTTGAGTAGGTCGGCATCTCCGAACAGTCATTAGTGTTTGTCTGCTGAATAAATTTTCGGTCAAATTTTCATGTAAACACATCGATTAAAAGGCAATGAGCGCATCTTTTACAGTAATTTGTCACGGATGTCATATTGTTGCGAAATTCTGTATTGTGCCAAAAATTAGTCAGCCGATCTTGTTAATTTTGTCCCTCAAATAACCTCATCATCCTCATACTCGCCGGAGCGCCTGCTTGCAGGCTAAATTCAATCCCTACCCTCTGATTCATACCAGAGGACCTTGTGCTGCATTACAATTCACTCACAAATAGCTGCAATATTCAACTACTAGGCTTGAAACTTGTGCTCCCATTAAGCTTTGCACGCTTAGAGTTTAAGGTTTAGAGTTTAAGGTTTGCAAAGAACGACCTTTTTTGAATTGGCTGTATATATATACTCACTTGGATTACAAAACCCTAAAAAACAGCATTTTAATATCAATTCCACCAAGTGAAGTGCAAGAAACCATCATTAATATTTCATAATGCATGGCAGCTGAAATTTTAACCAGGATTTTGAAATAACTTTTGACCAGGAACCTGGTTGGAAGCATTTTAACATCGATCCTGGTCACTTTAACTACTTTACGTGTCAAACTGCAACCAAAACGACTTGGTTAAATTTGACCAGGAATTTAGGTCAAAATACACAACCAGGATTTCCTGGTTAAATTAACCAGGATTACATCTGTGGCATATTGATTCAAATCCTGGTTAAGATTTGACCATGTCCTGGTTAAATTTAACCAGGATGTTTTTAGAGTGTAACAGTTCTGCCTTTGCTTTTCCCCGCTGCATTGTCGCGATGTACTGGTCTTTCCTTGTGCTGTGCGTCGTTATGCTTCGATTCATTCAATTCATCAACATTGTTCTCATTAGACTCATTAGGGTCTAATATTATGTTATCTTCTAAAACAGAGTAGCAACATCGGCGGGCTTCCCAGTAGATTTGACATTCTTTAGATTTTGTTTTGGTTTCTTGAAAGTTTTGCAGCTGTATATTCATAAATCTTGCCCAGTAGATTTATCATCGATAATTAGAGAAAATGCTAATATCAATGAGTCTCTTTCCTGTGTGATATCAGCCAATTCTTTTGTCAGAGTCGATTGTTTGTACTGTGCCTTTGTTATTTGTTCCTCTAGAGACGAAATGACTTGCTCTTTTTATTCAAGTTTTTTATTGTACAACTTCGTTAACAATGTAATTTTGCTCTGTAATTCTTGAATAGTTTGTTCATGGTGGGCAATCTCCTGCCGAGACTTGTCTTCTTTTGGGTTTTCCTTTGGTTTTTCATTTGCTGCACTATTCGATATTGCTTCCAATTTTGCATTAATTTTTTTTTTCATTTTAACCATGTCAAGCTTTACACGTTCAACATCCTCTATGAGTTCTCGGAAGGAACAAGACACTGGCTCCTTTGGGAGTGATTCTCCTGTGTGTTTGAAATTCGAGGTTTCGACTTCAGAGGCGCCATCTTTGTGTTTGGCAAGGTTTTCAGCATCTTCGATCGCTTTTGTAATCGCCTCTTTTAGTTTAACTGCCAAATCTTCAGCGACTTTCGCTTGAAAAAGTAATGTAGATTGCTTCTTAAAATACCATGTTACTTGAAACGGGCCACGTTGCGATTTAAAGCACCTTGAGCCACCACCAGGCGAAGACATTTGCCTTTGATACCAACTATTTCTTCAATGAAATGCTTTAATCGCTGAAGATCATTTGTCCATTTAAGCTTGTTTCCATTCAGTGCAAGATTTTCAAGTACACACAGTGTTATTCTATCAATATGTACTTTTATTTCATCACTATTGCCAGAGAAAATAGCCATAGCTGTAGATTTCTTGAAAAAATTTTTACAATAGCGGAGCTCAAAACACAGGTCCTTTCTCCGAAGAGAAAGGACGTGTGTTTTGAGTTCCACTATTGTAATATATATATATATATATATATATATATATATATATATATATTGAAATTTAGAAAAACTAAACAAGCTTATTATAAGAAAATCTTGAATCAAATAAAGGCAACATGAAACAAACATGGAACCTTATAAATGAACTAAGCTCTAGAAATGTAAGCAAAACTAAAAAGATAACACAATTAGATTTTGAAGAGCGAGAAATAACTGCGCCTGAAGAAATAGCTGAAACATTTAACAGCTACTTCTCAGGTATTGGTGAAAAACTTCCTTCCGATATTCCTGCTCCTGTGCGTGATCCAGTATTTTATTTTAAACCAACTGATAAATCTTTCTCTCACAAACTCCCTCCATTAACACAGTTTATCCAACTGCTGACTACATTAGACGATAAGAAGTCAACTGGTTTGGACAGTATACCAAACAGGTTCCTAAAGATAGTTGCAAGTGTTATTGCACTGTAAATTTTAAGGAATAAAAATTATCCCTTTTTGGGGTAATTTTTACCATCCTCAAGAGGATTAGCGATTACGGGAGATTTAAATATGTTTGAAGCGAAACCAGGATTATTCATAATAAGTGTTTAAACGTTCTCTGGTTTTTAAATATTTATTATTACGAGCTTTCGACTGCCAGTCTGCAGTCTTCAACGGGTGGATTACAATGAGAGTGTGACAATTACAATGGTTTACAATTACATATAGATACAAAATGACAGAAATATGACAGTTCCACCTACATACAAGATTAATGACTTAAATTACATGTAGATAGATTCAGAGTTTTTTGCTAAGTAGAAAGCGGTATTGTTCCGGTAAATGTTTTGCATTGTTGTCGGAGTTTTTTTGTGCATCCCTTACGAAAAAAGTCTATAGGTGGCCTATAGGTTCCTATAGGAATTGTTCCAATTCCCTATAGAAGCCTTCAGGCACCTATAGAGCTCTATAGACTTATAGGCATCCCTATAGGTCACCTATAGAAAATGTTCCAATTGCCTATAAAAACCTATAGGTTTCCTATAGAAACCTATAGGTTGGCCTATAGGCCAGGCCTATAGACATTTTTTGTGTGTGTGCAGTGTGCCACGATTCAAGTGTTTCTCGGTGCCGATAGTTGCCTTTGTCAATTATTTTCCCGCTATTGAAATCTATTCTATGGTTGTTTGTCCAAGCGTGATTACACTGATTAGCGATATTTGAACCACTTTTATAGAGCTCTACATTTCTCCTGTGTTCCTTTCGTCTAGTGTTGAACGCTCTCCCAGTTTCGCCAATATAACTCCATGAGCAATCAGCACAATTGATCTTGTAGACCATGTTAGTCTGATCCTCCGGTAATGGTCTGTCTTTAGCAGAAGGAAATGACTGTTCCAGAGTGTATAAATAAGGGTTTTGTTGTTATTCGGATGTCATGGGGTTTTAGGATTCTTTTGAGTGGTTCTGTTAGGCCTTTAATGTAGGGAAGGACAGCGTAGCTGTAACTAGACTGCAGCTCTACGAGATCAAGAAACTGTTTTACCAACTCCTCAGGCGATGACACTTTTTCTTGTCTTATTGCTTGTGTCCTTTAGACCTCTTGCAGGAATTTCCGGGGGTATCCATTTAACAGTAAAGCATCAGTTATGTGTTTGTGTTCCTGTTGTTTCCCTTCATTTGTGTTGGGCAATGTTGCTGCCCTGTATAATAGAGAGTGTGCAGTGCACGACAAACAGCACAAAGTTAGCACTGCACAAACTCTATTACACAGGGCAGCAACATTGCTCAACACAAATGAAGGGAAACAACAGGAACACAAACACATAACTGATGCTGGGTAGGGGTAAAACACGGAAACGGAACGGAATGGCGGAACCGGAAAAACGGAAACAGAAAAGAGGGTAAAACGCGGAAAAGAGGGTAAAACGCGGAAAAGAGGGTAAAACGCGGAAAAGAGGGTAAAATGCGAGAAGGGGGTAAAACGCGGAAAAGAGGGTAAAATGCGAAAAGGGGCATGACAAAATTACTGGATGTTGATTGGTTGAGAGGAGTACAATTATTTCATTAATTGTACTGCAGTACAATTAATGATTTTCCCAAAACAAACAAAATGGCGGAAAGGCATTTTAAACACAAATGTGAAATGAAATTGCCGTGAAGGAACTAGATGAAAACACGAGCAAAAGCACCAAATTTTGCTTGAACAAAATAACTAAATGAAAATACAAACAAAAGCACCAAATTATGGTTGAAAGTCTGGCAGGACTGGGCTTTGGCGAGAGAATATGATGTTGACATTGAGAAGTACGTATCATGCAATGTTGTCATGCTAATAATAAAAAAGTATTGAAGTAATCATACGATGTTGCTCATACAATTAGGGATTAATAGTACTCGTGATGTTTGGAAATTTGCCAAATTGGACTCGCCCCGGCGGCTTGTCCAATTTTGGCAAAATTTCCAAACATCACTTGTACTATTAATCCCTAATTGTACTCGCCATCGCATGATTACCTATACTAGCAAATTAAAATCAAATTTAATCTAATTAAATACCATAATAAAACGAAGTAAATGTACCTCATTACTGTACTTGAGTTCTATTTTTGAGAAGTCTGCATGTGACAACGTAAACTTTCTTTGGAGTACTTTTACTTGGAACAAAGTCGTTTAATTAAAGAAGTAACATTTTACTTATAGTTATTTTAGTTACAATAGCCAATTCAATTGTCATTCAAGCCAATGAAGGTCAATTTCAATGACCTTCCTTGACCCACATATCCTGACCTCAATGTTTTAAAATACTACTTCATTTCAAATCCATGATTTTGGATTCTCATACGCTATTGCTAGTAAACTGAAAACAAATTTATTCCATATGTGATATGGGGCCATTCCCAAAATACATAATGCTTGTGGGGATAGAGGGGTGTTTGATCAGGAGTTGCAGAGTGTCACAAGGGGGGGGGATCACATGAGGGGAAAATTTATCCCTGTCTATAAAAAAACAAGACCTTGCTTGCAAATATGTTGCCCTTAGAAGACAAATCAATGTTTTCTATCAAAATATATTGCCTGAATGGGAAAGAACCTGAATGGAAAGGCCGAGGTTAAGGCATTGAAATATGGTCTTGTACATACAGTACATTATTTTTTTGCATAACTTTATTGGGGTAAATAAATGTCTTGTTTACAAATCAACTGCACTAATCATTGGCATCCCCAGGGGTTGATCACCAGGAGGGGGGATTTGTTACTTTTTGTAAAAAAATAACATCCCTCCATGTAGGGAAATTGTTTGCATTTTGGCCAGGGAGCATTTGTAATTTACCTAGGGGGGGGCAATGGTGATTTTGAGAGGGGTCAAAATTTAGGGAACTATCAAAAATTACCTGAATATTAGGCAAGGAAACCTTCAACAAAAACTTTCCTTTAGTTTTCATTTTTGTTGCCATGCAAAGTTGCAAACCTTTCATATTCTAAGGATTTATGACTGAAGTTGTTATTAATAGATATGGAAGTTCAATGGTCAAGAATATTTGACATTATAGTGCATGTCAGAATTTATTATTCATATTGATAAGAAACCAATACTAATTAAAGGTCAATAGATTTTTTGAAGGGGGAAACAGGGAGTCGACACTTCACCATCTGTTGTTTACAATCATATGGTGGGGGGGGGGGCAACGAATGTGATCAACAAAAGTGGGGGGGGGCTCCAGAAAATTTAAATAAAAAAACTGTCATGGCACTCCCCCTCCTGTAAGTAAATTATAAATGCCCCTAACAGGCACAGTTTACCCCCAGGATAAACCAAAAGGATATCAACATTCACATAGTAGTGGTTATTTAATTATTCACCTTTCTGCTATACAGTACGATTTTCTATGGAGTTAACCAATTGTATTGTATAATATGTTTCTGTTAGATATGTTATGTTTGCATATTAATATTGCCCTGGCAATGGGATAGGTACTGTAATATGATTTTTGTCATTAAACTTTACCCTGTAACCAAGGGCTTTGTCAATATTTTGTTCTGTCAACCTCATGGGAAGCAGAGGAAAGTGAATAAGTGCAAGGGGCATAATATAGATATTTACACTTTCCATTAATGGCATCTTTCCAACAACAAAAATATGAACAAAATATATATAAACATTTAACAATTTGAATACTAACTAGTGACTACAGTTCATACAATGAGACAGTCGACTTCTGTGAAAATATAAACAACCACGCGATATTGACCATAGCTGATCCATCAGATCCAATCACAGATCCAATTTAATAAATATATATGCGGAATATCATATTATACGTACATTTTGCATAAGAATTCCTTTAAAAAATTCGACAATATATAATAATTATTATATTATTATATTTGAGGTAAAAATACCAAGTCCAAAATCACGAACAAATATACACCAAACTGTTCACTGTTGACTCCTTAATAGAACTTGCAAATCACACTTTCCCAACATTACATAAGGCAATAGCACCTGTAATTTGCCATCAAAATGCTTCTTTAATACAATTTTTACTGTAAAGTCTGTAAAATACTCGCAAATTAATATTAAAAATTTAACAAAAAATTATCAAAGTAAACTAGAGCCCACTCCCAACGTGAAGGACAAATCAGGACAGTTTGCGAATTTTGCTAGGCCTTCTCGCTTCTCGCCTCTCCCCAGTATCCAAGCAATACAGCGTTATCCTGGTCAACCTGCAAACCTTATCGATTTCCCCCTAAAATAACGAGGCGGAAGCGAGAAGGCCAGGAACTAGGCTGGTTATTTTCATCATTTTGCGAAGTATTTTGTTACTGTCTAACTTTTTTTAATTTTTTGTTATGCATAAGGTTGTTGTGAACTGGTGTAGGACAAAGCTCAGCTGATATGAGAATGCATGTTTTACCCAAGGTTGTAATTTGTATGTGTGCTCTCTGATAGTTTGTTGTATGTATCTCCAAAAGGCCATTAGTTTGTTTGCCCCATTTCTATAAGTATTGGGTTAATTGACTCCAGTGCTGGCATATTTCTGGTCCCCCTGAGGTAAGGACTGTTAATGCGACAACTATCACCCAGTAAGTGAGACCTCACTGTGTGGTTATTTAATTTATAGTGGAAATTCCTTTCGGTGGTTTGGACAACCTAGCTGGCACAGTTTTTCAGATCTCACTCAAACAAGCTAGGCAAGATCTCGATCAGTTATACTGGCAAGATTTTTTTTTGCTATAAACAGTAACTGGACTGACTTTGTCAAAATGAAGTCAAAACAACAAAATTGGTCAGGCAAATATTGCCAAAACAATAGAATTGTGTTGGGAAAAAAATGTAAAGTACCTCTTATACAGTGTGTATCAAAATAATTCGAATCCAAATTTGGTGTGTAATAACGCAGAATATATTTGACAAATTCGGTTGGTTTTTACACAATTGTTAAGTTCATGGCACTTAGTACCATCTGGTACAACGTGCAAAAATTTGAGCAGAATGGCACAAGCCTAAATCGTAACAAGGGAAATTCTGGCAGACGAAGGACTTGAAGATCTGCAGAAAATATTGAGTTGGTGAGAAATCGGCTCGCAGAGCACCCAACTGGTACAAGTGCTAGACGTAACAGAGTTGGAATACCATCCGCCAGTTTTAACGGGATTACCCAATTAGATTTGCAGCAACACCCATACTGCATGCACGTACGGCATGAATTGTTACCACGCGATTTTCAAAGACGGCTAAATTTCGCAAGGTGGTTAACAGAGCGATGCAGAAGAAACGAAAATTTCCTTCGTAATTTTGTTGTTGGCGATGAAGCTACATTCTGCATGAACGGCCAAGTTAACTCGAGAAACGTCCGTGCATATGCTCCAGCTGGAAACCCTCCAGCTTTCAACTACGATGTGAGTTGCAGCCGGCAGAAATGGACAGTTTGGCTTGGTTTGTGTGGAAGTGGACAAGTAATTGGTCCGTTCTTTTTCGAAAGAAGTGTAAACAGTCTAAATTATTTGCAAATGATCAACACTGATGTGTTCCCGCAGCTTTTGCAGCATTTTGAGATGCAAGTGGGGGGTACATTCAGACATCTTTGGTGGGTTCAAGATGGGCCCCAGCACATCGTCTTCGTGCTGTTACTGCTCGCCTAAGAGAGTTGTTTGGTAATCGAGTCATCGCGTTGCATCATGCAGTGGAGTGGCCACCTCGATCGCCTGACCTTACACCTTGTGACTTCTTCCTTTGGGGGTATTTGAAATCCAAAGTTTATACCAGCCCTCCAATTGACCTGAATGACTTGCAAGCTCGCATTCGTCAGGAAGTTGCTCTTTTGGCGAACGATCCAGCGATGGTTCGACGAGCAGTTCAAGACATCCTTCGACGCTGTCAAACTTGCATTGACAGAAATGGAGGACATGTTGAAGGCATAGGAGCTTAAATTTCTTTAAATAAATATGAATTTATGTAAATGTTGCTACATAACAGTTTGTTGATTAATTAAATTTGCATTATCTTTTGTCTGTACGTCTCACTTCGAATTCCCATCGGCGGAAACATTTGATTTCGAGCAACCACTTTTAACAGACGATTACTTGCTCATTTTTGGTCTTATTGATATAAGAATATAATCGGAAACCTAATAGGCTATTCTTTATTGCCATATACAAATTATATCGTTTACTTTAGTATTTTATAAACAGCAGTCTGTCAAATTTGGATTCGAATTATTTTGATACACACTGTATACAAAAGTTCAATCCAAATAAAATAATGTAGCCATTTATGAAAGATCTGAAGCAACTAGAAGCTGTAAGTATGGTAGGTGTTTTGGCATCACAGTCATTTGATTGACCAGAACAAATACTTGTTTTCTAGTATTTGGAAAGGCACACATTTGATTGAGTCTGTCAATTGGTTGTGATTGGTGGGTTTTTGGAAAGTGTTAGTACCCTAAGAATATGCTGAGTGTGTATGGCTACCAAACATGACATACAGTCCAAGGTAAAACACTAAATTTCTTGCAGATGCAGTTATTGATATTCATAATTTGTACCAAAAATTTTTGACCAATAACTTTTTCACTGTATACCCAGCTAGCACAGTACGTAAGCACAACATTTTAAATTGGTTGTGGTTTGGTTAGGTCCGACCTAACCTTCAAATAACGTAATTAGAACGTTGTTCGTACACGACACTAATTATAGAATGAATATCCAGACTGGAAATTACGTTCTGATAACGTTATAGATTTACGTTTTCCGCCAACGTTGAGAAAATGTTTTAAACACGTACCAGTCCATAGGTCGGTACGTCGCAACTACGTTCTTATTGCGATACAGATTTATGTTTTCCGCCAACATCGAGAAAACGTTTTAAACATATGCGTCATTCGTGGGCGTTGAGGAAACGTTTTTAAGAGGATTACACTTTTAGATCAAGGCGCACATGTACTTACCGCTGTTCACATATCGACTGAGCCGAAATGTGCGTAATTTATTCTAGTCTCAAATTGCAATGTATTCTATTTGCGCACGTTGTCACGGAGCGTATAGTTTTTTTCAGGCAAAGTTTACGAAAGTAATTATTCCACTTTCATATATAATTATTCCACTATTCTAATGTAAATTTGCTTATTTAGTGGAATATCCATTAAGTTTTGCTAACATTTGATTATCTTCACTTATATGTAGTGATTCCGACAGTCTGTTGTTTCATATAGCAGTAATTAATATATCATACGATCGCCACAACTTTATAGTCCGAATGTAAGTATATATTTAACTGTTTGTTCTGTATTGCTCTCTTGTCAGTTGATCTTTGATATTTTCTTTTAAACGAGACATTTTAAACAAAACAGTAGAGCTTTCATGGCATGGACACAGCATGACGCATTTTTTCCAAAAGGGCATGTCATAAAAACCGATAAATATTTTATACATTTGATTACGATAAAATGGATTTTTAATTTGAATATTATTGTGTTTGAACTGCAGGGTAAATTTTCATACATTCAATATATTTGCTGCATATTTTTATAGACTCGTTTTTTATCATAAACATTCCTGTAACATGAGAACTTGGCATGACATACAGTATGACATTTTGCCAATGATTCTAAATAACGTAAACCAGTTTTTAAAATTATATATGTTCTGTTCAGTGTTGTCTATGTATGTTCTTTGTATGATTGTGTGGCGATAAAACATATATTTTGTTTGTGGAAACACCACGTAAATTTATTACAGCAGTCTGCAAAGCTTTCGATCTGTAAGGCTGGATCTTCATCAGTGCTATTAAAATAATACGAGTGTTGTCTGTTGATAAATTATACTACATTCCTGATGATGACTGCAAGCTAGTCGAAACGTCAAATTAAAAATGTTAACTGTTTTCGGAGTGTCCATAGTTTTGTATGTTTTTAAAATTACTCAGTGTTAACCACAACTTCTGGCCAAACCTCCGTACCACTAATCCAATATGTCAATCAATATATCATGATTTACCGGCCCCTTAATTAATTTTTAGCTTGACTACTTTGGCCATAGGACTACCTAGAGCAGGGAGTAACATGTGTTTGTCAGTTGGAAACCTGAGACAACCTTGATGGAAACCAGTATAAATCTGTATGGAATATGTGAAACTTATTTCATTGATAAATTCACTTCAGAAATTGATTCTGAAAATGCCAAAACCACATCCTCAAACTTCAAAATGTTCTTGAGAACCATGCGTGCCCCAATTGAGACTGACCTAGGGAGCGGGGTCCCTGAAACTGTAATGATGGTTTTCCTGTTGAGAAATATTTTTACATGCTGCACTCACATTTGTGGTCAGAACCCAGTATTAATCCATTTGCCATGATTGGCAATTATCATGATTGGCAATTACCACGATTGGCAATTACCACGATTGGCAATTATCATGATTAGCAATTATCTAATTGCACAAAACTATGTTTAATAGAGCCACTTAGTTGCCATGGCTAATCCACGTGCTTAATACAAAAGAAAGTGGGTAGCTGCTGTACGAGCCTTAAGAAATGCTGACAATGATGAGCTTTCTGATAACAGTTCTACTGAATTAAGTGATACTGATCAGCAACAACCCGACATTCGAACTTTAAACCATGATGCACCATTACCACGAACTGAGATAGTGGTTCCAATAGATCATGCAGTTTTGCACGAAGAACATCATGAGGAACAACATGAGCAACATGTTAATCTAAATTATGCTAATGATAGTAGTGACCAAGAAATGGGTAGAATAGGCTTGAACTTGAGTTATCCATCATATAGCGAGGTGGAAGTTGGAGATGATGATGCTCTTGGTGATGATTTGGCAAAATGGGCCAATGACTTCCAAGTAAAACAGAATGCAACAGATAGCCTACTTAAAATCTTAAAAGATTCTGGTTACCCCAATCTACCTTCTTCGGCACACACTTTGTTAAACACCACTAGAAATGTTCCTCTTCAGAATAAGTCTGGGATGCAATATATTTATTTTCCTTTTGCTAGAGAGCTTGTGAAAAATTTAAATAGATATCCAAGTGTTATAACAGATGCTATAGACACCCTTGAATTATCATTTAATATTGATGGGCTTCCATTATTTAAAAGTTCTCAAAAGTCATTGTGGCCTGTTTTGTGTGGTTTGGCTAATGTGAAGCCTGCAACTGTTTTTCCTGTTGTATTGACATATGGTAAATCTAAACCTGATGATTTGACCTTTTTGGAAGATATGATCAGGGATTTAGAATATGTTTTGCAACACGGGCTCCAGTTTGGTGGTAGAACACTTTCTGTGACCTTGCGTTGTATTGTTTGTGATGCTCCTGCACAAGCTTTGGTAAAGGGAACCAAATTATATTCTGGATATTTTGGTTGTGACAAATGTTGTCAGCGTGGCAAGTGGATTGGTAGAATTACATATCCAGAGATTCTAGGTATTGTGCTTCATACAGATCTTTCGTTTAGAGATCAATCAAATGAGGAGCACCATAAGTATCGCAGTCCATTTTGTGACTTAAGTATAGACATGGTAAAAGATTCCCAATAGATTACATGCATCAAGTCTGTTTAGGTGTAATGAAAAAAATGCTTTTATTGTGGATAAGAGGTAAGCGTGCAATTAGGATTTCAGCTGGTCAGGTCATGGAAGTAAGCAACACTTTGGTGGGTTTAAGATAATTTATTCCCAGTTGTTTTGCTCGTAAGCCACATGGTTTAGATGAAATTAACCGAAGGAAGGCCACAGAGTTTAGGCAATTCCTTTTGTACACTGGTGCTATCGCTTTGAGTGGAGTATTAAGAGATGATTTGTACAGTCATTTTCTTTGTCTTAGCGTCGCTATTTCAATTTTGGTATGTCCTCGCCTTGCTCAAGTCCACCGAGCCTATGCCCATGAATTGCTCATATACTTTGTGCAGCAGGGTTCTATGCTGTATGGTGAGGAGTTTGTAGTTTACAATGTACACAGCTTGGTCCATTTGGCTGCAGAAACAGAAGTGTATGGTAGTTTAGATGCATGTAGTGCCTTTGAATTTGAGAACTACATGCAGCAACTAAAGAAAATGGTTCGATCAGGAAATAATCCTATTGTTCAGATTGCAAAACGTCTAGGCGAATTGTCCTTGAGTAAGATTGGTGAGCCTGAAGAGAAAAATGTGATCAGTGTCAAAAAGGCAAATGAAGTCTATGTTTTAAACGAACACTCGTGTTGTGAGGTAATAGAAACGACCATCGTGCAGACTGAACGTCATTTTACATGCCGAGCATACAAAACTACCGCATTGTATCATTCTCCCTGTGATTCTCGGCTTGTTGGTGTGTACAAGGCCAATGCAGAACAAACCACCATCAAAGTTCTCACATCTGGTCAAAAAAGCGATCATGTTTCACCTTGGACAAAATAAAATTGTGTTTATGGCCATTTTGCATACTATGTAAGTTTATTGTCTACATTGGTTATGCCAACAATGTACAATTAATTATGTACAGTGAACGCTGTTTTAAGGTCAACCGATCAACCAATCAATGATAATAACTACTTTTTTCTGATGTCATTAATTTAAATAAATATTGTTATCCAAACAGAAAATTCAAATTAAATTTAGTGTCATGCAGTGTTGCACAGTCTACAGTAATTATGTTATTATTGACATTATTCTAATCTTTTTGCCATGTCTTTTTTAATTATAATATTAGATGATCTTTGTTGTTGTTGAGTTTCTTGATGAGAACACGGTTGAAGTAGTTGTGAAAGACTGGATTGAAGAACGCGGTGATGTAAGATTACATTGTATAATATTTGATTTGTTATTTAAAATGTTGCAATATATAACTGTAATACTATGCAACCAGTGATTATTCACAGGGATATTCCATTTACTGTACTTCACTGTAATAATAATTAACTTATAATTATCTGGCGTTTTAAAATATATATTAAAGGTGATGTAAAGTCCATTCTGCGCAAACATTCTGCGCAGGCCTACATTCCAATGGTTGGGTCCTAACCATTGGAATGTTGTTAATATTTCGCACCTTCCGAACTTTCTTGAATTGAATCTCTAGTCTGTATAACTTTACAAGCATAGCAAACCAGAAGAGTGTTAAAAATTCAGTGTACTATATATCTAATCATATTTTATAATTGTAGCACTGAGTTCAAAATGTAAACAAAGCGTTTGTTTACATTATGGACTTTACATCACCAGATCACTTCTAAGCTATTGAGAGCAATTTTAAGACTTTTCATTTTATTGACCTACTAATGTAACAATTCTGCCCTAGCAACAACAAAAATATGTGTATTTACTAACACCATGGAAAAACGTCTGCACATGGCATGTACTAGAAAAAATGGCAAGGAATTTAATTTAAATGCCATATTGTAAACAAAAACAAAAACATTGTAAACAAAGCTGCATTATCTAGTCAGCAAGAAAACTTATCTATTTTCCATAACAATATTAGAAGCTTAAATTTAAATTTTGAAAATTTACAAAGTCATTTATTTGATGAGCTTCATTATCACTTCAATATTATAGGTCTTACCGAAACAAAGATCAGATCTAATAACTATGTTAATTGCCCGCAAATGCCTGGGTATGACTTCGAGGGTATGACTTTGAGTTCTGGTGGAGTGGGAATGTATATTGATAAGTCATTAAGTTATGAAGTAATAGAAAAAAGTTCTAATGAAGCGTTTCAAGCATTATGGATA
>CACRXK020005256.1:0-10623 GCA_902702795.2 Paramuricea clavata
AAAATGGGGAGCATATTTTGGAATGTGTCTAAAATTAGCGAAAACCGGCATATCAAATATTAACTCCAGCGTTTGTTTGCTTAATGACATATTAGGCTAACTTGTATTTCAGCGAATTATCGTTAAGGTTTGTAAGGGATATGGCGTAGATTTAGACATCTTACATGTAAGTCTTAGCTCATTGTTTTCTGAAATATGAACATTCGAAATTATGCAAGTATTTAATATTAGGTCTTTGCAAACTTAAATGTACATGAAAGACTGACCATGGAAGGCAGGCGCTTAAATTTTTCGTATTCTTAAATAGCCTAATTTTTTTATGTTTTTAATGGGTTCAAACAGACTGAGTACATTATTTCTCGGTTAGAGCAGGATGAATATTCTTTATTGAAGGAAATAATATTGCTTTTTGCAAATACACATCACCGTATCAACGCTACTATTTTGTTACGTTTTGTTCCAAAAATGTTGCATGTCTCTGGGGAGCTGCTTAATTGTTATGTCTTATGGAGTTGTATGGTTTGATTGTGTTTCATATAATTCTCAGTTTACTCCATGAACTTGCCAAGATTAAGAAACGGCAAAAGAGTTTGGGTGTTCTTAACAAGATTTCAGAACGTTGCAGAAGTTAGGAGAGCTTCACAATTCCGTTGTGACAGCATGCCCTAATTCAGAACTACGAACGATCCAATGACGATCCTTCGCGATGCAGTGGTCTCATGAAATAAGGAAACGTATTCGTGCTAGGAACACACGCGAATTTCGGACGAATGAATCTTTCTTGTATTTTGTAGATATAATAATACTTTGTTTCATAATAAACAATTTGTCAAGTGTCATTTATTTACTGGTAATAGTGCATGTTTCAGTCGGGCAAATCTTGATTAATATTTGATACGCCGATTTTTGCATATTTCAGACACATCCAGAAATATCCTCCCGAATTAAAAGATTAATATCTCCGTGAATTTTTAAGTGAAATACAACTGTAATATATCAAAGTCTAAGTTAGTCCTTCCTCTATTTGATGCAAGTTATTTCTCTTTAAAAGCTATACTTGTTTAGATGTTATTACGAATCAAACAGGAGTACTTTTTTTTGGGCCACCCGGTATTTTAGCCATATTACTTACTGTGCTGAGTGGTTATATATTACTACCTGAAATAAACAAGCAGAAACTCGACGTTTCGAGGGTACTAACTCGTGACGAAGGGCCTTCGCTCGAAACGTCGAGTTTCTGCTTGTTTATTTCAGGTAGTAATATAACCACTCAGCACAGCAATTTCACATTGGTACTACCCACACTGGTACAGACAGTTTTATTATTTTACTTACATAATATTAAGTTCTCTCAGCTGTTCCCAGATTAGCCCAGTAAGCTGTAGTTGAATTTCTGGCATACTTTTCGCCATCGAACAAGATGTGTCAATCAGAATAACAACCTTTTTAAAAAGAGATTTTCGTTCCTTAAACTCATACAGTATATGTTTAATTTCAAATTATGGAAATTTTCTCCGGCAAGCAAAATTAACTAAATCATTTTATGTACTATTTAAAACACGAGCAGGAATGCTTTATCAGATATAAAACACGAGGCGACAGCCGAATGTTTTTTATCTGATAAAGCACGGACTTCATGCGAGTGTTTTAAATGGGGTCATCATCTACCTATACTATCCAGGCTCGTGGTTGGCTAATTATAACAATGAAAAACAATAAAACTATAGAAATCGTCTTTCTAAAGAACGAGTCAGGAACAATGATAATTTTTGTTTCTGATGTTTCTGAAAGCCAATCACAAAACATGATAATTTTAGATAGGTCTTTACTCTTTAAATGGCTTTAAAAAAGACCCATCTAATGAGTTCATTGACAGAGTAATTTTAAAAATCAACGTACTCTAAGCTGAGGAAATTAAAGCTAAAGTTTGTATAAATTAACATGATTTTTTATCACATATAAAACCACTGACCAGGTAGTGATTTCCTTTGTCTTTTCCTCATGAATTATTAATGAGTTTTTTAATTATTATACATGAATTTTGTGCCCTACCTTCTTTTCAATAACAGTTCCAAATATTCGTCTACTTCCTACAAATTGAAGAGCAGCATTTTCGTCAGTGTACAGTAACAAAGAGCGTGTTTCGTATAAACAAACGTCTCTTTCTGACACGTTTTCGTTGTAAACCAAACCAGACCAGACCAGACCTGACCAGACCAGACCAGACCTGACCTGACCTAACCCTACCAGCATTGGTCAGAGTTTCTCTTTACATAAATTATCCCAACTTACCACTCATTAACCACTGCAGTCTCTTGACGTAACGTTTCATCACTTTCTCCATCTCGGCTTCATATTCTTCCAGTTCACGTGACGTGAGATGAAGATGTTTCATCACACCCTGAACAACATTTAGAGGGAATTTTTTTAAGACCTTTACACTAAATGTTTTGCAAACAAGACAGTATTTATAATATATAATTTTCTATAGTTTAAATGCATGCATTCTTTGTACGATCGATACACGAGTGAAGAACTAAAATAAACTAAACGAACTTCATTTATACTGGATAGCTCTATCAGTCCCAAAGTGATCTCCCTTGAGGGGCCAGCAAGGGCTACTGTCTGTATTGGTCGAGTGTTACTACAGAAGGAAACCTAAACTAGACTAGCGTTAATTATACTGGATAGTTCTAAACTATTCTCCCTTAGGCTTAGGTGGTCCATGCAGTAAGAGATTTATCTCTTGTTAGTCAGGTATTGTTACTACAGAAAGAAACATAAATTAAACTAACGTTAATTATACTGGATAGTTCTATCAGTCCTAAAGTGTTCTCCCTAGAGTTAAAATACTATTAAAAATTAATAAACTTTGTGGCAAATCATGTCAGCCATAATATGTCACGTGGAGTGACTTTATATCTGATAAAACTCATCTTCATTAGTATTCTTTATATAATTCTTCATCCTAATTAGTATGATTATATAATTGTTCATCCTAATTAGTACACTTTTGTAGTCGTATTTTAAGCTATTCAAAACACTCGAACTCGCGTTTTATCATATCTAAAACGCTCGGCTGCGCCTCGCGTTTTAAATATGATAAAACACTCCTTCTCGTGTTTTAAATAGTACATCCAGTATTCTAAAACAACTATTTATCGCAGGAAACGAACCCTGAATTGGACAGAATTAGACATATCCAGTGTGTCACCAAGCCCTGCCACATCCTAACATGAAGTTCAGGCCCTAATCACAGAATAGGGCCTGACACAAAACCTATCTAAACTGACATGGCACGATCACATCGAATCTATTAAATCTAAGATTAATAAGAAGCTGGGACTACTAAAGCGTATTAAGAACTATTTACCGTTACATAGTAGAATATTATTTTATAATTCTTATATTTTGCCATCTTTTGACTATGCTGACACAGTATGGGGAGACAGAGGGAATGAAACCCTTATGGCAGATTTACAAATCTTACAAAATAAGGTAGCACGTATAATTTTGGACCTGGATTATGGATCGTCAGCCAGTTCTGCTTTGAAGAAGTTGGCTTGGAAAGATCTAAAGACCAGGAGGATTGTTAACCGTTTGATATTGATTTATAAATGTAAGAATAATCTTTTCTCTTATAATTTTGAAATCACATATCATCAGGATATGCATGCTTATAACACTAGGTCTAAGTGTAACATACGTAAATCAGTGGCGAGACATAAATGGGGACATTGGACAACGGTCAATTTTGCCAGCAATGACTGGAATGAATTGCCCCAAGAAATTCGTGAAGCAAAAGACCTTCAAACTTTTAAAGTCTACTTAAATAGCTTTATTGATACCTAGCTTTAATTATCCCTATATATTTAGCCTAGTTCCTAAATAGCATTACTATACTTACATTTAATTAACACTGTAAAGTTTTTTGTAGTTTAGCAGGACCCTACTGAAAAACACATTATTGTGACGTAGGCTTCCTGATTAAAAATTGCTTGAATTGAATTGTGGGATTCCCGTCCATCTGGTGGACGGAAAATCTGATTGGTTGATCAGCATCATGAAGGATTTTGATTGGTTGCAAGTTTACATAAACAACAGTTTTAAAAATAGCTCGGTCAAGGCGACAATTAATAATACTAGGTTACCCACAGGGCAGTAATGCTGCCTTTGACAGCAAAAGACAAACTACAGGGTGTTGAACGAGTTCTTCAGAAACATCCTATTATTGTTATCCTTGTTAACCCATTTATTGACAGTACCCTACGACTGACTGAGTATTAAAAATCGTCTGGCGTTGGTCAGGGTAAATACTAAAGTAGGGGTCATTATACTGTGCTGATGAATTAACAAGAGACATTGGCAGATAGTTTTGTTAACCCATTTACTAGCAGTACTCTATACCACTGACGAGTAAAATCTTCTGGCGCTGGACAAGGGAAGGGCGCATTGCCAGCTAATGGGTTAAATCACCGTGGTTAATTAAACATAAGATTTGATGCTCCAGGAAATGTAAACAAGCTATCAGTGTGACATCCCAGTTTCAGGCGACCTGGCTGCGGCAGCAACGAGAATAAGAAATATTTGTAATGAATTGGAATCATCCATAATTTATACATCAACAATTTTCAAAAACGGCCAATTAGATTATAGTGGAAACGTCATCCAATAAGAAGCGCGTATTTGAGAGTTAATCACTATGTAACTACAAAATAGTGATTAATAAAAAGAGTTTTATACAACCGGCCCCTGGGGTTAAAGGGCAATGACAATGACATGCAGGTGACATTTAATATGTGTGACTGTGCGTAATTAAAATTTGCGTGTTTAATAATGTTTATCAAAGAAGGCAAAAATATATACAAGACAACCTCACGTGTGCAATCTGTTCACTTGCGCACTGCCTTGTGATGCAGTGCAAGTATAAATAAATGACAAAGCATTTTTAAATCCTAAAACATAATTAAATCATACGGCACATTCAAGATTTTATTATAATATCCTATTTCAGCCGCGTTCATACTGCTTGGCGCATTCGCTGCGTTGTATTCATGGCAGATTTATTACTAATAAATCAACACTATATGATAATATATAGAACTCACAAAGTGCATAAATAAACCTTTTTAAAGCATGTCATTGTCATTGCAGACTAGAGGCAAAAACCAAAAAGCATTGTCAACCACATATTCAATGTTGAATGAAAGCATCGCGTATAATGTTAAAAAAACCGCGTATAATGCTTGAACCACTGCGTATAATTACGAAACCACCGCGTATATTAAAATGGTGAAAGCACCGCGTATAATGGTAAAAGCACCCGGTATGATGGCGAAAGCACCGCGTATGATCGGCTCCAACCACCGCGTATATTGGCGAAAGCACCGCATATAATGCCGAAACCACCGCCGTATAATGCTAAAAGCACCCAACAAAATGCCGTTTGATCACTTTAATCCAGCTATGGCTTTGGCTTTCCATTAAAGAAGACCAAAGATGAAAGATCACATTGCCTATTTGCCTTATGCCTGACCGCGCTGCCCCACGGTTAAAATTCACTGGTACCGTCATGCAATGCGCCAAATAGAAAATTTTGATTTCGACCCACAAAACAAAATTAGGATCTGCTGCCTTGCTCGCTCGCTTCAGGCTCGCTCGCTGCGGCAGCAATAAAGATCAAACGCGTAACAAATTCCCGATTATCGATTTCTTCGAATTTCTTTTCTTTTATGCTTCATGGCAGAAAATAAATCAAACAAACAGTATTTTGAAAGTGCTTTCTCAAAATCTTGGACGAATTTTGGACACACGACGCTGAAAGAACGGCCAAACTAGTCATGTATGCGAAAGCTTGTTGTTGACAGCCAAGATGTTCTGCCAACTGGCTTCGCCGGCAAAAGTCTTATTTTTAATATCAGGTCCTACAGGCGTTGTTTTCTGAGCTACATCGCCTTCGTCGTGGTACGATTGAGAATTTCATTGTTGCTGTTGTTAGCCCGTTAATAGAGTATATCCGCGTCAGCGAGTTGAGACCTTGAGAAAGCTTGGCAGTCAAGCCGTGCACAGAACTGACTAATTAAATGTTTGTTTGCTGTTCGGTTAAACAGAGAAACTGACTCTTAATTATATAAAAGTACTTTGAATTTTTAAGTTTAATTATAAAGCAAAATGCACACTCTGCGAACATGTTCATGAGAAATAAATTTTTTGTGTAACGAAATCTACAACACTTGTCAATCATATTGCATGTTGTGTCCAAAAATAACATGTGGGCGTCCCACGTTCTAGACAGGTTTTGTGTCAGGCCCTATTTCAAATTAGGGCCTGAACTTCAGGTTAGCCACATCCCAGCACGATCGTTGAAGTAAAAAAATCGTACCTTAACTTTGACAGTAGGGAAGATCTCACAATATCTACAAATTAATTAAAACATCCAGATTAGTACCTAAATTAACCTACATGCATTTGTATTTAACAGTATACTTACCTTGCTGGGACAGTTTTGTTTATCGTCGAGACTTTGCTCTTGGAATGTGAACATTCAGTTCCGCCAGAAAGTTGATTCAGATCCAGTTTTAACTTCGATACACTGTATTTTCTCATCCACTACAAAATGAGGCAAAAAGAAACCAATAAATTATATCATAGTCTAGTCTAGTATAGTTAACAAATAGATAAGACTTTGCCGTTGTCTATTTAGTTTATAGGTACACAGTACAACGTCATAAGGTGGGAAGAACAAAAAAGTGGCGTACGAGCCGCCGAGACAAGTCATCCAACGGAGGCCTGTAATCCAACTTGAGATGATCTTCCCTAAATTAATTTAGATGAGTCCTAGGTATTCAGTATTATTATGTGAGCAAAATAAAGCAATATGGTTTAATTTACTCGTGAATTATTAATGAGTTTATACAATGGCGTCAGTGCTGCCGATAAAATTCAACATAAAAATCAAGGATCCCATTTTCTTACCTCTCGAGTGGAAATATTTTCATCCTTAGCAGGAATATAAATATCCTTGATTGGTCTTCGAATACTACTACTCTTCTTGTCTTCAACCACACTGGGGTAATCTTTCAATATTGCACCTTGATAACAAAGAAATTTTTACGAACCATTTTATTACTAAAAAGAGCCAGCTTGGGGCAGATGAAGGAACCTGGTGAATGGAAGAATTATCCGGTACATGCTTATGAGCATGCTCACATATACACCAAAATCCAGCATGCTTATGAACATGCTCACATATACACTAAAATCCGGTATGGCTTAATAAGCAATAACCCATACTAGACCTCTCAAGGGAGAACTGCTTATAGAACTGATAGGGAAATCCATTCTCAGATAATAGTATCTTACCAACACTGTTTCCAATTTCTGTGTAGAAAACTTGTCTTTGAGCACCTGGCGTTTCTTTCTCCTTACTCGCCGCACGTGGAACTGAATGAAAAATATCAAATAAAAATATTTTTAAAAAATTTGAAAGCTAATTGACATCCTGTATGGTTTTATTACGTCAAGTGTGACGTCACGAAGTGTGACGCCACTAAGTGTGACGTCACTTGCAAGAGCTGAACAGTGAGCTCTATATATATCTGGAGCGAGAACTTCAGTCATTCGGCCTTTGAGAAAAATAAAGCCAAGATGGCGGTCATTGACATCCAATAGCTCCGAAGGTCGTAAACAGGTTTAATATCATTTCCCCAGCTAATTCCAGTTTTTTCTAACGACCGTATCGCTAAGCAAATGATCAGTTCATAAAACCATAGTGTTATTCTTTAAATCCATGTCAAAATACGAAATTTTGACATCGATTTTAAAACACTCCTTGCCAAGATGGCGGAAAGTGGAGAGCTATAGTCCCTTTCCATTGTTTTTTGTCTGTGTGGTTAACACGGTTTCACTTTTTGGATTCGAGTTCTCGCTAGCTCATTGGAGTCAGATACAAGAGACGAGATACAGTAAGGTCCCGTGTATAAAAACCTAGATTTATTTAGATCCCCTTTATGCAAGAACCTGTTTAGGCTAAAATTTCAAACAGGTTCTTAATTTATTTTATCACTCTCAGAGTTGAAACTAAAAATTCATAAATCAAAGAAAATAAACTCTTGATGAAAACACACAAAGTGATGAAAATGACCCAGAAGTCAAAATCTTGGCCATGTCATAACGTAATAAACAACAATGTCATGTCTGTATGAAGTCATGAAATAACTGTATCTACACCAATCGAAAATGAGTCTCTTTTTCTTTTATAGAAAATAAGAACCTATTAAGAACCTGTTTAGCCTAATTTCGTGATAAGCACCATTTATATAAGAACCTGTTTAGGCTAACTTGAAAAATCTAGGTTCTTATACGCGGGGTCGTACTGTAGATCTAACATAGTCCCAGACTGTTTTATATCAGCGACCTTGACTGCTGAGACCAAACGGAAAGCAAGGCTTTGCGACTTACTGTCAGGAATAAGACTTCCACTGCTGTTCTTGGAATTTGGTTTCCAACACAATGGTTTCACAGAAACATCTTGTGATGAGCTTACAGCACTTCTCGGCCGTTGTTTACTTCTCTCTTTCTTTGATGTTTTAGAAGCGTGTCCGCTCGCGGTCGATGGCCGATTTCGAATTCCATTCTAAAATATAATATTTCTGATATTAATCTCAGAATTTATTCCGATTTCTTGGCTCGGAGCGTTTTTTCTCAGAAGCTTAAGTTGCGAACACCTGTGACTGCGAGAACCCAGGAGATGAAAGCAATAGTTCAACATTTCAAAAGAATAGAATAGTTCAAAATTACGTTGATTTTGGAATTACAGTAGTTTCGAGCTGAAAGCGTCGCAAAAAGTAAGCTACTGACAAGCTACACGTTTTTGTTTTTTGGTGTTGTTAGCTGAGCTTTTGATCAGTTTGGAGATTGTAACTCCAAAACAATGAGTGGCTGGATGACATGGACAGCAGCGGGATTTTGAAGACAATGAAAAGACAATGGAACATTCGGACTAATTAATCGTGACTGGATGACATGGAGAAAAGGGTGATTTTCGAAACAATAAAACGACAATAGAACATTCTCATCACTCGATCGTGACTGGATGACATGGAAATCAGTGGAATTTTCAAAACAATATAACGACAATAGAACATTCTCATCACTCGATCGTGACTGGATGACACGGAAATCAGTGGAATTTTCAAAACAATATAACGACAATAGAACATTCTCATCACAGGATCGTGATTGAATGCCGTTTGTGCTAACCCTAGAAAGTCCAGAAAAAACTAGAGCACAAAAACGTCCACTCACCAGTCGAGCTTGAGACAAAGCTGTCTGCTTCGGAGGAGGCAAAGGTTTAGGTTTCTGTTGGGGAGGTACTGGAACCAGTGCTTTCTCATCCTCCAATGAAGAGTCTACCTGTAATCATAATGTTAGTATAAGGCAGTTGCTCATTTAAATCATTTCGAAGCTTAACCCTTTAAGCGGCAATGCTACCAGATGCGTCCTACTTTATTACTTCACTCTGTCTAACGCCAGACGATTTTACTCGTCAGGGGAAGAAACCTGCCACTCAATGGGTTAAGATTGAATTGTTGAATTACGTGATTGCTATATCAAATAATATTTATGGTTATTCTAGAAAGATAACTATATTGAAATAAAAATTTAGTCAGTAATGACTAATGTATTCACAGTATAAAACTAGAGGGCACTCGGAGACTGGATACCTCCGCCAGCAAATTATGTTAGCTATGTATCATGCATATACATTATACAATGCGAAGTTTGCCGTTTTTCAGTTATTTTGTATTACGCACGGGAAATTGATACCGCTTTCTGAAAAAAGGTATCAATTTCCCGTGCGTAATACAAAATGCCTGAAAAACGGCAAACTTCGCAGGGCTATATTATCCGCATTTTACAACATTTCGCAACGAAACGTCGGAATATTACTAATTTTGTGATGCTCTTTCAAGCCGTGATAAATGACTTGTCTAGATCAAAATTTTGTTCATTAGGTAATAGGTCCTCCTGGCGGAGATAAAAATATAAAAGATGACTTGATGGCGACCCTACCTTTTCTTCAGGGTATCTGCTTCTTTTAACAGAATCGAGCAACATACCGGTCTAAACAAAGGTTCAGAGGTTCAGTACGAATTGTTCTGAGGTTCAAACCTACAGTACAAATTATAACTAACTTACATTTTGTGAATAATTATAAGCTTTATTCAGCTCGCCATGAATAACAGTGACGTCATCACTCTCAACAATGCCATCTAAATGAGAAGAATTTCATAAGAGTGAGAAAATTAGGGGTGGACCGTTAGATACCCCAGGAGGGAAAATCTGCCATCTCCCTCCCAGGTTTTCCTTTTGTATTTTTTAAAAAATTTTATTGGCTTGATTTCTCAGCATATTATATTTAACGTGAATTACTCTTATGCACAATGGACCTATTCCCTAATGAACAAAATTTTGATATCAACAAGTCTAGACAAAAATTTCATCACAGCTTGAAAGAGCATCACAAAATTAGTAATATTCCGAAGTTTCGTTGCGAAATGTTGTAAAATGCGGATAATATAGCCTTGCGAAGTTTGCCGTTTTTCAGTCATTTTGTATTAC
>CACRXK020005256.1:10643-28698 GCA_902702795.2 Paramuricea clavata
TACGCACGGAAAATTGATACCTTTTTTCAGAAAGCGGTATCAATTTCCCGTGCGTAATACAAAATGACTGAAAAACGGCAAACTTCGCAGGGCTATATGCCTATATTATCCGCATTTTACAACATTTCGCAACGAAACTTCGGAATATTACTAATGTTGTGATGCTCTTTTAAGCTGTGATGAAATTTTTGTCTAGATCAAAATTTTGTTCATTAGGTAATAGGTCCATTCTAAAGCTTAGTTATCTTTGCTCTATAGACCCATTGCACTGACGTCACAAATCCTTAGAGTGTCCTCCAGATGCTCCCTAACAATATCTGTTCGGGTACAACAATCACATACAGCGCAAAAATTAACCATTTTAATACAAAATTATTATAAAGTTTTACAAAATGTGCTTTGTTTACAAAGTTATATTATGCATAGATTGCTAATTTGTCCCCCAGATGCATCGTCACCGGCGCTGTGACGTCATGTGCAAAGGGTCTATTCTGCGCTTCCGTAAGCTAAACTAACAATAGCAAGTAGGCATGCGAGTTTTCTAAAGTTGTGAATTGGAGTTGAACCACTTGCCGCTGCCCAGTGAAACTTACGGAAACCCATCAATACATTCTCTATTTAGTTGGTGATGTCAAGAACTCACCCCCAATTTTGTACCAGTGAAACCTCCCCTTGCCAGCATGAGCCATCTGTTTCAAGCAGTCAGCGGTGTCAGCAGGTGAAGCATATCGTCCAGGCAGGTAACAGCTACTGTCGTTCTCATCTTCATAATAAACGGTATGGAGTGAAATATCTTTACCAGCTAAGGATTCCTTGATGAACGAGCATATCAGATCCTATGAAAAACATTATTCAGAAAATTAAGGCCATATATGTTAAGTAACTATATTACATTGCATTACATTATTATTCAGCTCACTCCCCATTTAATAGCCATTCCGAAGTTGATCAGCGGACTGGCGACGAGCGTTAAAAAGTGCCCAAATTAAGAAATGAACCAAATCACTAAAAAGACCACCTCAAAATTAGTAAGTATACAAAGTTTGAAGACGTTTACAAGAATATCCATCGAATAATAAGCTTTCGAAAATGGTGATATTTACTATGAAATGTACTGTAATTTTTGTTTTTGGGACGCGCGTCCCAAAAACAATCTTTTAATCAGTAATTTCACAATTTTCGAAAGCTTATTATTCGAAGGGTATTCATGCAAACGTATTCAAACTTTGTATACTTACTAATTTTGAGGTGGTCTTTTTAGTCATTTGGTTCATTTCTTAATTTGGGCACTTTTTAACACTCGTCCCCAGTCCACTCATCAACTTCGGAATGGCTAATTGGGGCTTTTCAGTGACCGATTACATCAAGTATTACGCTTACTTATGTTACTTACTTAGCCTAGACTATTTATCTTTACAACAATTGTGATTACTTTCTTAGCTGTGTTTATCCTAACCCAGCCTGTCAACTTTCCCTGTGGGAGGAAACTGGAGCGCCCGGAGAAAATCCACGACTTTCGGCAGAGTGTTGACTGACTCTTTCACACGAGTCCGCAGTGAGAATCGAACCCACGATCTCAGAGGTGACAGGCGCTTGCTCTGAGGACTGCGCCACTGACGCCCCATGAGCACTCGCAGTCCGTGCTCTATCAGATATAAGATACTTCGGCTATAGCCTCGTGTTTTATATCTGATAAAGCACTCCTGGTCGTGTTTTAAACAGCACATTTCGTATGCATACAAAACAACATCAATTCGACAGCTCTTGATCAATAAAGGATAGCCAACCTTACCTTAGGCGAATCTGGTGGTCCTGTTGATATAAGATAAATTCCTTCTACTTCTAACAAAAAGAAACGTAAATCCTCATGAGATGGGGGAGAACAAAATCAAATCACTGGCCGCCAAACGTTCAAAAGTTATACCTGTTTTGTTTGCGATATCTTGATTGTTTTCCACGGCCATTTTGAAAGCTTCCAGGAAATTTCTACTACCAGCGCAACTTTTATTCAGGAACCATCTAAACACAGAATACAAAGAAATCAGGCCACAGAAAGTCAGTATATTATCCTTTTCCCAAAAGAGATCACAGTGCATTCTGGGATCGTTTGGAGGGACAAAATATATTATGGTGACAGGCGCCAAATATGTGAAAGGGTAGAAGTATCTACTATCAAATATCAACTTTTTAAACGACCAAAAATGAAATATATTCTTTTTACAATAAACATTTAATTTAAATGTGTGCTGCCATATTTCTTGTCCCTCCAACATGGGATTCGCGCGACTAGACCCAGGAGGCGTCCCTGGCAGGCATCGAACCCAGGTATTTCTTTATATTTCTAATAAACAATTTCAACATACCTCCAGCTCGCCTGCAAATATTCAGGTGAAGGATTCACCATTGAAGAACGAAACATATCAGGTGTGCTACCAAAACTAGATAAAACGTAGAAAAAATAAACATTCTTCTATTGATTCAAAACACCGCATATTTTCATAGGGTACCCAAGTTTCCTCCTACAGTATATCAACACTGGATTACACTATATAAATCTGGATACTCGACTTCTATTTGATTTCTATATACAGCTAAGGAACCAGCCATTATTTATGGCGGGGTGGGGGGAGGGGGGTGGCACCGAAGAGAAAAGGGTTGGGTAAACAAAATTTTGAATGAGTAAAAGGTTGTGTGAACGAGAAACAAACCACTCAAGGTTTAGGTAATACAAATTTATTGTCATTTCCAAAGCAATACAATATGTAAATTAATCAATCAATCAGAGTCACCATCTTGATCAATTTGCGATTTGTCAGGAGGCAAATGGTGTCTCCAAAGAAAGTACATGTGCAGACAACAGAAAATTGCACAAGCAGTTATCAAACTTGTGTCACAGAAGTGCATGGTTAGGGACATGTGTGACAACTAAAATGTGTGACATAATTCATAGCATCCGTAGCGACATTGAGAGGGAAATAGCGAGGGTTTGGATATTAAATAGGACGTAATAATTTGCAACAACTTCAATAAAATTCTTACCAAATGATATTATATTGTTTCTTATTTGCCATTTGCTGTTCAAACAGAACTTTCAAACATTTCTTGAGGACTTCAAAACATGGCCTCGTCGACACAGATATATCAATGATAATGATAACTCTGCAGAAGATAATGATCATGATCAATAATGATGAGAACCATAGATAATCAGATAATGATCAACAATTACGGTAACCATAGATAATCAGATAATGATCACCACTAATTATGACGATAATCATAGATAATCAGATAATGATCAATGATGATAACTATAGATAATTAGATAATAATCATTATAAAAAATGATGATTACCACGCATAATCAGATGATAATATTAATGATAATCCTAAATAATCAGACAATGACGATGATCAGTGATGATGACAGCCATTAAAAAGATCGTTTCACAGTCTCGGTGTTCAAAATATTATACCTTTGTTCCACAAAAGTTCCAAAAACCTGTCGACAACCAGTTGACAGCCAGTCAATTCTTCTTAAATAATGTTGAACTGTTGAATCAAGTTGTTCCTGGAAAAACGGAGTGTAAGTTCGATTCTCAATTCTAATCATAATCTTAATCCCTAACCCTAATCCTGACTTAACTCATGAGGAAAAAGTAAGTCAATGTTATGCCTAAGTCGTGATTTTCGGGAATAGTATAAATATAAATAAATAAAAACAGGGTGGGTTAGCAAAATGATATGTAGACTACCTGGTATACAAACAGTAATGTTGGATCAACATGGACGTTCTTTATAGAGCCATCATGCCACGGAAACTGAGCCATACTCTGAAATAACGAGAGAAATCATTGTCAATTCACAGAACTGATAATCTGATGTGAATAACAAATATTTATACTGCACATACATTGCATAAAATCAAACAAACCTTTTTATAAACTTTTGACTTGACATTCTTGTTGATGGTGGAGACGTAGCCTCTGACGTATGAATACGCATTGGGAGCGAGAACTTGGTAAAGATTTAATCCTCTGGCTATATAAAAATAAAAGAGTACAATTTGATATGCACAAAAATAGATATAGACATAGTAAGTTCTTTGTATATTTGCATGGCGATAAAACATATAATAGTTTTGTTTGTGGAAACAAAACAAAAAAATTTAAGTTTGTAGTAATAAATATAAATTTACGTGGTGTTTCCACAAACAAAACTATTATATAGACATAGTGTTTGGCACCCAGAGACTGACCTCTTTAATTTCTGGAAAAAGGGCACTTTTATTCCACAAATGGGTACATTTTCTCCATACACAAAAAGTGAGGGGGCGCCTGCCCCAAATTTACACAAGCTAACCTAGGTCTATATATACAAGCGTGACTACGTCATAAACAGGAAAAAAGCATGGGTGCGGAAGTATGACTCAAGAGACTCGAAGATGTATACGAATGGACCCACCTTTCAAGCCATGCTGTTTGAGCCAGTCCAAAGATGTCCTTGCCGGGAATGAAGGATTCTCTACGTTCAACGACGCATGACCAGATGACTTATTCCGCTGGACAATAGTACCATCTGATACAGGCAGAATATCCAGAGGAACCTTAGGCTGAAAGAAAATGGAACAGTATAGTTATATGTTCCCTAGCATTCAGATCACCCGGCTATCGAAATGCCCGATAAATAAGTCTCGTATCTCGGGCGCTTAAAGGGCCACTTTCACTCAAGAAACATTTCCACGGACAGAAAATTTTCCAAAAATATAACTGTTTAAAGTTAAAAATTTTCAACCTCAAAATTTTTTTCCGATGGAAAATTTGTGTCGGCAACAAAATTTTCTTTCCAAGGAAACTTTTTCTGAGTGGAAATGAGCCTTAATTAAGAGTTGTAGTATACATAAATATACAGATCAGTATGATGCCACAAACCGTTCAGGTAGATAGCAGTAATTGTATGTTGTAAGAAATAGAGTCTCTCAATGAACTTTTTCACAATGCGATTCGACCTAAAGGGGCAGTGTCGCGGTTCTACTGCGCATCCAAAATATGCGCGAACTTGAAAAACTGTCTGCCAACAATGGACCACTTGCATTATAGACTAAATTTTGATCTAGACAAAAATTTCATCACAGCTTGAAAGAGCATCACAAAATTAGTAATATTCCAAACTTTCGTTGCGAAATGTTGTAAAGTGTGGATAATATAGCCTTGCGAAGTTTGCCGTTTTTCAGTCATTTTGTATTACGCACGGGAAATTGACAGCCCAATCGGGTGTTGGGGCATCAATTTCCCGTTTGTAATACGTATACAAAATGACTGAAAATTGCAAATTTCGCAAGGCTATATTATCCGCATTTTACAACATTTCGCAACGAAACCTTGGAATATTACTAATTTTGTGATGCTCTTTCAAGCTGTGATGAAATTTTTGTCTAGACTTGTTTAGATCAAAATTTAGTCTATAATGCAAATGGTCCATTAATCAAGCTAGGAGTGAAATACGATATACTATTTATAATCCCTTCGTTATGCAGGACATCCTTGCTTTGTTTTAAAAATTGAAGGCTGCTGCATCTTTTCCAATCAGGTAGCATTAATTTTAAACGTTTCTTTGCGCCGTTTATATTAGCATTATTATTATAATCATACATATTATTAGATTATTATTATAATCAGCACCGTGACACTGCCCCTTTAATTTGAAGACAACAATGCCAGTAGTGACTACCTTATTGCTGGCAATTGTGATGATTTTTTCATCTAATCGTCCAGTTCTCATCTCGTGTATTATTCTCATAGTTTCTTTAGCTCTGTAAAAGCAAAATTACCAAAAACAGTAAACGTACAACGACTGTAATACGCAAGGGGGAGGGCATTTTGCCCCAGCTAAACAAGTCATATAGGGGCCCCTGGGAAAAGTTTGCTCCGATCTATTACAGGACAGATGCACGGAGTGACTCTTCACTCTTGGAAGTCATCGCCCGGGAAAATTAAACAACTCAAAATGGCCACTATCGAAATTCATTTCGAAATTTTCCCGGGCGATGACTACCAAGACCAGCATTCCTCGCAGGCATCAAGCATTGTGACGTCATTATGCATAAGGTCTATTGGCAACATTGAACTAAAAATAACGTTAATAACTAAATAATAACTAACTAAAAGTTATTTTTAGTTCAATGATTGGCAAATGGTTTTCCGCGCAGGATAGCGTCATCCATGCACAGAAAGTTTGTTTTTTGTGCTTTCCGAAAGTGCAGCAACATCCCGCGCATGGATGCAGCTATCCTGGGGCCGGTTGTATAAAACTCTTAATCACTTTTTTAATCACTATTTTGTAGTTAAATAGTGATTAACTCTCAAATAGGTGCTTCTTATTGGATGACGTTTCCACTCAACTATAGTTAACTTTAATCACTTTTTTAAACAACTGGCCCCTGCACGGAAAATCATTTGGCACGGTGTTATTTTTCAGTCTAACGTGAAAGATCATTGAAAACTGTGGAGTAATTTCTTTGATAGATTTTTGTTTTCTTGCTTCGTTTTGGAGATATTTCATTTTGTATGATATGCAAAGGACCAACTTCCTAGGTCATATATGCATAATGATTTAGCCCTGAAAGCTGTATATCTTTAATACGACTAAACACAATCAGTAGAAAACCTAAATGGGTGTTGATGGGGACAAATCTCGTGCTCATCATTCATTTTGAGCGAATTTATTTGTGACAAAATTATATAACATTTTAAAGTCATTATGCAGGTGTGACGTAGAAAGTTGATCCTTTGCATATCATACAAAATGAAATATCTCCAAAACGAAGCAAGAAAACAAAAATCTGTCAAAGAAGTTACTCTACAGTTTTCAATGATCTTTCAAATTAGACTGAAAAATAACTCCATCAATTTTCGAGTCATAGTGGGGTGCAAGCGGCACCACTGAGCGAGCTTCGACAGGGGTTAAGCGTTAAAATACTTTCACAATTCACATAAAATAGGAGGGGTGAAGCGAAATTTTGGTGGAGTTGAACACTTTATAAGGAGGGGTTACAGAAATTCTAGGGGGGGGGGGGTTAACACCCCCCACCAAATCCGCCCACGGAGTAGTAGATCCTCAGAAACAACATTGGCAACAACTAGACAAAAAGCGAAACATTGATAATTACAATCATACATGAATTAGTTACAATCGATAAGAATAAATCACTAATTTGAACCATTCAGACAGTTTCAATGTCAATGCAATCTGCATAACACAATCACAATGCTACCACAAAGGCACTAAATTAAAACAATCAACATTAACTTTCTGTATTACGGTAAAAATAGAAATTTAAGCACGGTTTTCACCAGCAAAACAAGCGCAAGCGTAGAAAAGGAAAACTAAAGAAAAATATTTGGTGAACCATAAGACTAAAATTAGCAAACATGTACACTCTAGTAGTCTTTCCTTCAAATTTTCAAATTGCAAATCTTCAACCAAATATTTTCTGGAATAGACCTATGCATAATGACGTCACAAGGCTTGATGCCCGCGAGGAATGCTGGTCTTAGTAGTCATCGCCCGGGAAAATTTCAATAGTGGCCATTTTGAATTGTTTAATTTTCCCGGGCGATGACTACTAAGACCAGCATTCCTCGCGGGCATCAAGTCTTGTGACGTCATTATGCATAAGGTCTATTCTTCTAGTACCAACATACGCTGGTGTCGCAGGCAAAAACCAGGCTTAAAACAAGGCATTATATTGTATGACCCAAAATAGTTTCGACACTTTGCTAATTCTCTACAAATGGCACATAGTTAAAATTTAGAGACAGACTACATCTACATAGTTATATATATATATTAAACCCAAGTTGCAGCGCTCCCCAAAGGTAAAGTAATACGAGCAACAAAATTGCAGCAACTTGCAATAAAATCTGATTTCAACGCATGTTAATTGGAAATTTGTACTAATGTTGTGTCGGGTGTTGCAACTTGTGTGTGAACATTTCCATTAACATGCGTTGAAATAAGTTTTTATTGCAAGTTGCTGCAATTTTGTTGCTCGTATCACTTTACCTTCGAACTTCGTTTGTAAACAAATGTTCATACTCAATAATAATCAATTCAGTGAAATACAAACCTTCTTGGTAGCCCACTGGACCAAGAACTTTCCATTGAATTGTTAATTTCAACTTGAACTATGAACAATTGTTTACAATAGTTCAAACATTGAAACGTACTTGCGAACATTGTTGTGAAGTTCGCGCCCAATTTTTTAACTTGGAAACGTAATTGGCAAGTTTGCAATGAACTTGGGAACCGTGCATTGAAAAGTGTGACTTGAAATCAACAATAAGCCCCACCAGGATGAAAGATTGACGAGAGCTCAGACTTGACGAGCCTTATCAAACTCTCATACATACACTCTCATCAACTCATATCAACTTTGAGCCGGTTCAAATTTTAATGAGAGGTGATAAAAGTTTTTGCAAATTTGACTGCTAATATCCAGTCAACTCTCATGCAACTCTTGTTCTCGTTTGGGGGATGAGAACGGAGAAATATGAGAACGAAGAACACTGTCATCTAAACTCTCGCTTCTCAACTTTCACTGGAACAACAGGTACATAGTGGGTTTTACCTATGTCAGTATAAAGCTTACTGACAAACTTTCGAACAGCATACATTGTGCATTAAAATTTTGAAATTGAAGCCCCTGTCAAGCGAGGATGAGGGTTGATGAGAGTTTGCAGTCACACATTGTTACAGGGGACATTTCAAGCTCTAGATTAACAAAATAAAGGTTTGATAAGAGTTCCAATGATTCACCTTAAATATAATACATGATAGTGTTGGGATAGCATTAATTAAAGACCAGCTAATCAAGGTTGTGTGACTGCCAACTCTTATGGACCCTAATTCTCATTTGATCCGGATTTAAGAAACATGCAACAAGACACAACACAAAATATTGTTCATGCAGCAACCCTAGCATGGGGCTCCTTTACATGTTCAAGTACAACAACCAAATTTTCAGTGTTCTTTCTCATAATGATCCATCAACTCGTTTGCTACAGCAAACTCTACCTCACATTCAAAACATGCATACGTCATACCCGCCGGTTCGGTTGCCTCCAGCTCGTGTGATAGCTCATGCTTCTGAAACTTTTCCCGTGACAACCCATCAAATTCTTCGTCACAGTGTTTACATTTCAAAATATGCGTTCCTTTGGGGGTCTTCTTTGACTCATTGGACTCTTTATTATGCACTGGACAGCTACTTGGTAAATGAGTCAACTTGTTATTCTTATACACAAACGCTTTGCCACGACCACTACATGTGCAATTATTTTGTGAGTTGGAACTTTGAGGCGAACTAGAAGACTCCCCACCCATTGACGTTGACAAACTGGCTGTACTTGCGCTTGGGGCGTTGTTGGATCCAGTCAAGGTCGAAGGCTGCTCAAACAAATCATCGTATAATCCTGGGGGCTCGACTAAGTTGTCTGTATAATCTCTATGAACCATGCCAACATGTTTACGAACAGAAGAAACCGCTGAAAATTTTCGGTCGCTGTTTGTACACAAGCCACATCGATAGACCTGCTGCCCGTTTTCTCGTGTGTACTTTATCCACTCTAGCTTGTCTGGCTCAGTTTTAGAGGGAGGTTGTTCCTTGTCTTGATGCGCTTTTTCGTGATGGGTTTTCATTTCAGACTCATGGGGGGAGCTTTGTGAAGAAGTGGTGGTACACTTGGAGGATTTTGGGGAAATGGGGGAAGGGTTTTGTGGTTTGGGGGGAGACGTAGTAGACACCCTCAACCTACTGGATTGACGTCTAGGTGTGCCAGCGGGTGGGGTTTGTCGGGGTGAGGGGTTACCTGGTGTGTTAAATTCAGATTGCCGATGCGAGGCACGATGTCGGCGCACACCATGGATCGATCTAAATGTTCGGTCGCATTTGTCACATTTGTACAAGTTGTCCTTGTTGTCCTGTGTGTCTTCGGATTTGGGATGAACGCTCGTTAAACAAGATTTACACTCTGATTCTTGATGCTTTCGCAAGTACATGGAATATCGAAATAGAGAACCACATTCACCACATTTGTAGGGCTGGAGTTCACCATGGGCAGTTTTACAATGTCGTTGCAATTGATAACGCCACCTGATAGACTTGTTGCAAATATGGCATTTAAAAGGTGCTTCCCCAGTATGCATTCTTTTATGCCTGTTCAATGTCTGTTGAAGTGAAAAATTTTTGTTACAAATATCGCATTGATTGTTTTTGCCATCGGTCACGTTACTTTGTTCTTGCAATGGGGCATCGCGATTTGGTTTTGGAGCGCGATGTTTCTTATCCAAGTCCTGGGTTTGTAGTTTAGGTAACAAGTCGAATGCCTTTTGAGATTTTGAGACTGGCATCCTGACTTCACGTTTCTTCAAACGTGTCAAATCATGAGATCGTCGTGCATGTTGCTTTAACCACCCAAAATTCACAAACTCTTTGTTACATACATTGCATTTGTACCTCTTTCGATGTTTGTTGTGCGTCACTGAATGTAACTTTAGCCCGGCTGCGTGTGCAAAAGTTCGTGAACAAACGTTACACTTGACTTTCCCAGTCTTTCTTTCGTAAGACTTTTTGTCTGAATTGTTTCTAGCACTAGATTGAGGGCTTTTTGTAACAGTTTTCTCAGCCTTGTTCTTACCATGAGACTGTTGATGTTGTATGAAACAACTGAAACCTTTAAAAATCCTCTTACAAACATTGCATTTAAAAATTTTTCGTTTAACGTGCCAATGCATGTGGGTTTGTAATCTACTTTGGTTAGAGAATGTTTTATTACAGATGTTACATTGGTGGACTGTATCAGCATGTTCGCTGACGGTAGTATCGCTCATTGGGGCATCTGAGGAAGGGCTACTTTCTCTAACGTTTGACCCTGTAAGCAAGTCGACTTCCTCATCAAGACTTTTGTTTGTGTGCTCGGTACTTTGTGGTAGTGTTAACTTGATTCGTTTTCGAGGACTACCTGATGATGGGGACGCAGTTTTAGATTGTCCCCGAAGCTTTGACCCATATTGCCTCGTAAATGAATAAACCGGCTTGTCATTGCCTGCTCTCCTTGAACGTCGTTTCTTTGGTCGCCCACGAGATCGTTTCGGCGTTCCAGCATTATGGATTTCGGCAGAAACCATCTCGGTTTTATTGGAATCACTTATGCCTGTGAACGAGTTATTCTCATCGACCTGAATTGCTCTCTGGGCGTCTACCGTTGCTTCAGGAGAATCAATGTTCTTTTTGGGCATTCGTTTTGGTGACAAACTCTGAACCGGCTCTACATTGATATGAATGCTAGCAGCAACATCCTTTCTTTTCAATTGACATTTATTTAATTTAACCAACTTATCTTCACATTGACTTGCCTTTACAGATGGTTTCAATTCGTGTTCGGATATCTTCGCAGTTTCACTGATATGTTTAATAGTTGTCGACGAATTTACATTGCTACAAGCACATAACTCGTTCGAGTTTACATCCTCAAATGCTCTATACTTTCTTGGAACATAATTCGCTCGAATTGGTCTCACATGTTTCAGTAAGGGCTTCGCATCAGTGGATGCCAAAACTGGCGGCCACTCGGTTTCATTTTGCCCCTCGCTTTGCATATTTTATAATTATATATATACACTGTCGATAGGTACAGCACGAAAAGATTTCGTCAAACAAATCCGCTTGCTATAAAAACAGAATAGCCAAAGGAACTAGTACAAACCAGTATAAAACGACAAACCAAATGCTTTGAATCGCTTTAATCTTTTGAATATAAACTCTGCTTGGAATTATCCGGATCAACAACCATTCACCTCTTAGCCACCTCTTTAAGCAAAAGTAGACCTTCGATGTGTTTTAGTTCAGTAAAAAGATCAAAATTTAAAAGAAACGCTGTGTTCAAAATTCGAAATCGGTTGAATTTTTGAACAAATATTGGGCACCGGCCACGCGCAGGCGCTCGAAACATTCCACGCGTGTTTCTTTCCCGCACACGCACCACACGTGTTTCTTTCCCGCACACGGAAACACGCGCGCAAATGAAGGCAGACAAAAGCACTGAGCAACACTGAGCTACAAAAGGCTGTGCCACATCCTCGTTTCCAGGGCTTCTCGGCTGCCTTACGGCAACGCAAGCAGCCGAGAAGCCCTGGGAACGAGGATGAGGCAGACCATAGAAATCATATCTATTATTTCTATGAGGCAGACGCATATGATGACAGAGGCCAGGGCCGGATTGAATTCTGCCTCGTCCCTCGTCGCTTCAGTTGGGAATAGAGATCACTGGAAGTTCGATAGAAATTAATCGCGACCGCGGGTACGGATAACGGATGAGGGACTGTGGAAGAGTCAGGGCCGGATTAGCGTTTCGCGGTGCCCTTGACCCCCCCCCCCCCAACATTTTAAACACTGAATTCAGAAAGATTCAAAAATCCTTTTGTTTTTCATGAATTGAAAAGTTGCCCGTGTACACTTTGAATATTACCAGTATCGGCATTACCAATTTAACCTGGATGGTTATGCCTTTGAATATTATCAGCATAACCATTCAACTTGGATGGTTATGCCTTTGAATATTATCAGCATAACAATTCAACTTGGATGGTTATGCCTTTCAATATTATCAACATAACCATTCAACTTGGATGGTTATGCCTTTGAATATTAATCGGCATAACTATTCAACTTGGATGGTTATGCCTTTGAATGTTATCAGCATAACCATTCAACTTGGATGGTTATGCCATTGAATATTATCGGCATAACTATTCAACTTTGACGGTTATGCTTTGAATCATAGATATATCTATGCTTCGAATATTATCAACATAACCATTCAATTATACTGTTGTGGTGTCCCCGCCATTCGTTGTTAGATTCAGTGATGTACAAGTTCTGCTGCTGTCATGTCATGTTTGTACGTTTCTGTTGGCGAAGTTTAATAAATAAATCTCAAACTCATTAATAATTCATGAGTAAGTTAGCCAACCATATTGCTTGATTTTGCTCACATGATAATACTGGATACCTGGTGAGGCATAATGATCCTGTCCACTAGATCAACATTAATTCAGTCCTACGACTGGATCAAAATTAATTCACCTCACTTTAATTAATTATTTATTCGTATGATATTTGCTTAAAAGATTATTTTATACAGTAAAGATTATTTTAGCGCAACGAAAAGTGGCACTCCTGAACACTGTAGTGCTTACAAAAATGTTGCTTTGACCCTTTTTGTTTACTGTTGCTACTCGTAGGTCGATTTGTTATAGGTTATATTACAGCCTGAGCTACTAGATGCTCCAAATACCGTAAAACTAAAAAATATAGAGTAGCGAAATAGCGAAATAGCTCGCTACATTTTTTAAGCAGTAGCTGTAGTCAGTAGCGAACTACTTTTGTTCAAAAGTAGCAGTAGTTGTAGCTGACTACATATTTTTGAAGTAGCTGTAGTTATAGCGAACTACAAAAATTTTGTAGTCAACCCACCATTGAAATGTCATTTCAAATCCTGGACTGGACTAGATTCGGACTGGACTAGATTTCAAGTCCTCACATTTTGATCCAGTCCTTGGCTTCGCCTCGGACATGATCAAATTGCGCGGACTTGAAATCTAGTCCAGTCCTCATAGTCGGTTTTGAAATATTACATAAATGCCCAGATGCAGTAGCCTAAATGCGTTGCTCTAATGCAAAGGCAAACGCGAATTACAATTATATGGCTGCATTTACTACAAGACCTCACCTTTCAATTTCATGAACGAGAAGTCGTAAATCAGTCCCAGTGAATATCTTGTCCTACGAGAGAAGAAAATTTCGATCGCAAGGATGACGTGATTTAATGATTCAGAAATATAATTATGTGAATATTTAAGAAAATGTTCAGGCGGAATGTTGGAGGGCAAGAAAAAGTATTAGAGAAAAGTTCTAGGTGGTGTGTTTGCACATAGCATATCATATATATATCGAAGGGAAGATGGCTGTGAAACTATTAGAATAACAATATAACTCATTATATATCTATGTTAGGCAACGTTTATTCATAAATCTGGCTCTAATTCACCATCACCTGTGTATTGTATTATTGCCCAACTATTACCTATCCGTGACTCGGACAATAGGGTAAATGGAAATTGCTATTGGTGGATTTGGTAAAAATACAATACACACGTGACTGTGAAGGACCAGATTTATGAATAAACGTTGACTAACATAGATAATGAGTTATATTGTTATTCTAATGAGTTTCACAGCCATTTTCCCTTCGATAGGCTATGGTCTGCATTGGGCTAGGAATACGTTTCATGCGTTTCACTTCAAATAGGAACTATAAAAATTGCCCAAAATATGTCATCCATTCTATAATAAATAGATTAATTAACCACCGGTAGATAAGTAGGTACTAGGTAGATGGGTGGGTGGGTGGGTAGGTTTTGATACATGTAGGTCGGTGGGTAGGTCGGTGGGTAGATAGATAGGTGGGTAGGTAAGGTAAGGTAAGGTATAGGGAGGTAAGAAAGGCTGAGCAGCGTCTGAGCAGTTGTTTCCCGCCTTCGTGTGCCCACTAGTACCACCTGCTGCAGGCTAAACAGCGTCCAGCGGCACTAAAATAAGGGATATAGATTCATGTCTCGCTGTTCACGAGTTAAGGTCAGCGGTTAGGGTTAGAGTCGGAGTGAGGATAGGGCTCAGCATTCACAAACAGAGAGAAATGAATTTATTACCAAAATAAGAATGTCGGTTGCATTATAGTGTTATGATTGTAGCTCCCCCTGGTTTCTGTAAGGGCAACTGCCTCCACTGTATCCTCAGACCCCTGGATAGATACGCGAGTGCCTGGACTATATCGTTAACAATTTAACATACATTCGAAGAAGACGAATAACAGTGATATCTTCCTTCGGACATCTTGGCTAGTTCTTCCAGAAGTCCCTGGCATTGGTACAAAAAGGAAAAATACATCAGAGGAAATTCATCTTCCACACAGTCACGGGAGCAAATAAAATTCTTGAAGGAAAATTTGTCAAGAAAAAATTGCTCGTCTGCAGGGCTCAATATAACGGTCGGCCACCGGCCATTAGCCAAGCAAAATGCTGATATGGCCGTCTACTGATTACTCTGCATGGACGTTAATATAAATATATTAATTTTAATATTTCTTCCTTTATTGTTGCAAATCTTTCTATCAAAATCTGTAATCTTTAACACATGCAAACAAAGATTCCGTCTGCTAGACAATCACAGAATCTGACTTCGTCACGATCCACATAATAACAATGTCATCTCGTATGTTAAGAGAAATATTTTATATTATATATATACTGTTACTGAGTAAGTTGATATTGTGTAATTTTGTTAATCATTATGCATATGCATATGGTTTTGGACTTTTTGATTGTTGTTACGGTTTTCGTTTATAGTACTGCATGTGACAACTGACTACGTCCCTCTTAAGTGTCCGATCATGTCTGACCAAAACATGGGTTAGTCTGACATAATGTCAGACCAAGTTTTCAGAATTATATTGAACTCTGCTCGTCTGTAGGGGGTACTTGATTGTACTCACATTATCAGGCGCGATACAGTTGTACGCAACAGTATGAAATGGTAACTGTCTTCCAGCCAGAGACTGTCTCACATATTGACAAATTAACTCTGCCTCTTGATCAGGACTGAAAACAAAAATTAGACATATTGACGTGAATTATTTTTAATATTTTACTCGATCTAGCGAATTCCTATAATTTAATATATACATCAGTCAAATGACTGTTATCAACGCAGCCTAGCACTGCAATAGACCTTTCCTCTTATGAGTGAAATTTTGATCTAGACAAGTCTGGACAAAAATTTCATCACAGCTTGAAAGAGCATCACAAAATTAGTAATATTCCAAAAACGGCAAACTTCGCAAGGCTATATTATCCGCATTTTACAACATTTCGCAACGAAACTTCGGAATATTACTAATTTTGTGATGCTCTTTCAAGCTGTGATGAAATTTTTGTCCAGGCATATCTAGATCAAAATTTCACTCAGAAGGGGAAAGGTCTATAGACCCTTCCGAAAACTACTTAGCCTTGGGTATAGAACCTCGTTTTTGGGATTGAGATTTCGGCTAAAGCCGTTTAGTAAATATGCACCCCCCCCTAAAATTTAGGAAATCAAGGACATTCATGGAAAATGCTTGGGGGGAATTAAGAAAATTCAGGAACATTTATCACAAGGTTAGGCTCAAGTTATTTATTAACAATCCTTACAAAAAAGCTGGCCAGCGGTGGAAAATATATTTTACTTTCTGGGATCGCAAGAGAACATTGAAAGGTTTCTGCGAATAATCAAGTAAATCGACACTTGGACACTGTAACTGTGTGACACTAACAAGTTGTCAAGATGTCATGCTATTTAAAGTTTGTTCGTTCACTGCAACCAGGTATATCAATCATGTTTCGCTCGCTACTCTGGTTTAAATAAGTGATTACAAAGCCCTGTAGAATTGTAATCAAGACCCAACGTTTTGACACTCCAGTCTAGTGTCTTCATCAGGGGTGATCTAAAGATGCAATCGTGGCTTCTTAAATACCCAAGGGGCAAGGGATGACGTCACCTGCCAATGAGATGCATATATTCCCTATATTCAAAGCATGATTACTCATATTTATATGCCACGCTTCTAGGCAAAGTCTTTGACCATAGCGATTGTTTGCGGTAATTAAGTCTTTGACCATAGCGATTGTAGTGGGAAAACTCTAAAGTAATTACCACAAACAATCGCTATGGTCAAAGACTTTGCCTAGAAGCGTGGCATATAAATATGAGTCATCATGCTTTGAATAGGGATGACGGTGATTATTTGCCAGAGGAATATATGCATCTCATTGGCAGGTGACGTCATCCCTTGGGTATTTAAGAAGCCACGATTGCAATTTTAGATCACCCCGATGAAGACACTAGACTGGAGTGTCGAAACGTTGGGTCTTGATTACAATTCTACAGGGCTTTGTAATCATTTATTTAAACCAGAGTAGCGAGCGAAACATGATGTCATGCTATATTTTAACAGAAAAAATTATTTCAATGCATGCACTGAGAATCTTAAAAATACTTTTTGGAATATAACATTGATAACATGCATCAAGGGTCTGATCCTAAGGTAAATACAGACGCCAAAAAAGGGCACTACTGGGGGCACTGTCAGGGGGATCCATGCTCCCCCAGAACATTTTGAAAATATATAGTCTATACATTTATACACTATCGCCCTATTAAGATGGATGCACTTGTAATTGCATTTCTAAGCTCATACCTACAGTACAGGTTATAACATTCTTTCTATTGGTTAGAATTTTCCCTCTGAATTTCTCCTTTTATCTAAATTATTACAGTTGTCTTTTTTTCTTTTCTGGGGGAAATATTTTCTGGGAACTCGAAAATTTTCTGGGACCATTGGTCCGATAATTTTTCCAGCCCTGAAGCGGATAAACATTCGAATGACCCGGCTTCTCTGATAAATTACCTGCTACCAAGAACGATAACAACAGAATCGATGTTCTTCCATTTCACCAGCTGCCGCAATGCTCCAAGCAAGTTACATCCTCCAGAAGGTCGCAGTGTGTTCACCCAGTTTCGTACTTCATTTACTCTGAAAATAAAGATCGAGGGAAAACAAATTATCCACATTACATTTTTAGTTAGAGGTAGTGCGGGGGTACTACTTTAGTAGTTTACTTTATTCTGAATAGCTCTTACTACTATCAGTTCTAAACTGTTCTTTCTAGAGGCCTGTAATTGCTATAGTGTGGTTACAACAGCGGAAAATCTAAACCGAACTATATAATGATTTGTACTGGATAGTTCTATCAGTTCTCATAAACATTTCTCCTTGCAGAGGTCCAGTAAGGTCAATCTCTTGTTGGTACAACGTCAGTACGAGAGGAAACTGGGCTGCCCAAAGGAAACTCATTAGGGGCCATTCACAAAGGATGTCCGAGCCGAGGGGGGGAGGGGGGG
>CACRXK020005257.1:17107-28693 GCA_902702795.2 Paramuricea clavata
GGGGGGGGGGCAATACTGGGCCATTCCCTATCATTGCCGAAGCTGCCATGGCAACTGGTCATACTGTGCTAATAAAGATGCATCTAAATAGATTAAAGGGGCAATGTCAACGATTTTTGACCTAAAATGCCTTTTAATCAAAAACTGAACTACAAAGTTAAAAATAAACATTGTAAATGGATTAAGTTATGATATATGAGTCATATTAAACAACTTTGAACTTCCACGCAACATGTAACATGACATTTTCATAAAAAATGACTAAAACTTGAAAAAGTGTCTGCCAACAATTAATCAAGATGCCATTTACAATCCATCTCAATCCTGACGTAATCTTGCCCATCCAGACATCTGTACATGTTTTTTGTGTCTGTTATTGCTTTATTTTGTGCTTACACTCATTCTTTTTCAGTTTTGGGCAAAATTTGCGAGGGTTAGAATAGCTCACTCATCCTCAAGAATTTGCATGGCATGACCTGTTGCTATGACTACTAGCTTCGCCCCTGTGCCCTATCCGTGTGAAGACTTTTTTCAAACACAGTGTTCCTATCGCTCAGCTTTTTATAGTTTGATCGATTCCTTCTATTTTCAGGTCAGATGTTTTAGGACAGATTTTACCTGCTAGTTTTTGGGCTCAATCGGGAGTGGTATGTGCCGGTTTTCAAGTTCTTATAGACTTAACCCTTTAAGTGGCAATGCGCCCCCTATACTTTAGTATTTTACTCTGTCTAACGCCAGAGTATTTTACTCTAACGCCAGACGATTTCACTTGTCAAGTTGAACGTGCTGGCACTCTTCCACACATTTGCTTCGGAAAAAAATAGGATAATGCAAATCCCATCATCCAACGCGGGATGAGCGATTCGGGACGAGTCAGCTTTCTGCCCATGCATCCTGTTAAGGTTACAGGACACCCTTTTTGGCGTTTTGTGGAAAATCGCTACTGCGCGCTCAAAATCAGTCCGATTTTCATCAAATTTTCACCAAATGTTAGCCAGTGCATCAAAATATGATAAAGTTGTAAAATTGACAAACAATAAAATAATGTAAGAATTATTCAGGAAAATATTAAGTCGCGGTACCTTTACGCTTTTGAGTTATGTTCCTGCTGGTTTTAAGATATATTTATGAAAATATCATTTTTATACAGTAAAATAGTTGTTCTAAAAAACTGTGTTCGGAAATTTTTGTTTATTTCGTCATTCCGCTGATATGGCGATTTCTTTGACGACTGCAATATATTTCTGAATTGTTTGAGTGAATTGCTCTTTATTTTTAAGCCGAACACAAAAGCCGAACACAATTTTGAAACTGACGTATTTAGCTATGTCCTGTGAAAATTTGAGAAAAATTGGTTAAAACCCGCAGGAGCACAACAACTCATTTGAAAATCAGTAATTACCGTAAAATTTTTCGTGAGAAAATTGAATTTGAATATTACATTTTCAATGTTTTTCTTATTGCAGCGAAATGTAATTTATTAAAGTGCTTATGAAACGAAATTTTCACCTCATTTTTTATTGTTTTGCTAAAAAGTACTGCTAGAGCGATGAGGAATGCCGTTTCCAGTTTCTTCATATCTCATCTCATTCTCAAGTTATCGCACTTTCTAAATTTTGAGTTGTGACGTCACTAGTTTGACTTGAGATAATGGCAATAACAAGAAAGTCTGATATCTTAGTGAGTATTTAATAAAATTCAATGAAACTCGGTACAGTTAGTGGGTGCGCCAATATGAATATTTTTGGTAGGTCACATGGTTATGGCAACACACTAGTCCCCAGTCTCTTCTCTTCCTTTTCACAAATTTCCTCCTGTAGACCTCTTGCAGAGGATGTTTGCGTGTTATAACAGTTGAAACTGATCACAATGCCTACACGTATTATAGTAATAAGCGACAATTGCAGAAATTACTATTTATTTCGTTGGAAATTGATCATACAGAAATTGGAAGAGAAGGGACTGGGGACGAGTGTGTTGCCATAACAACCATATAAACAAGCCAAATTGTTCACTTCGTTGCACCCACTAAGTGTGCCGAGTTTCATTGAATTTTATTAAATGATCGTCAAGATATCAGATTTTCTTGTTATTGCCACTATTTTGAGTCAAACTAGTGACGTCACAACTCAAAATATAGAAAGTGCGATAACTTGGGAATGAGATGAGATACGAACAAACTGTAAACGTCATTCTTCATCATTTAAGCAGTACCTTTTAATAAGACAATAAAAAATGAGGTAAAAATTTCGTTTCATAAGCACTTTAAAAACAATTCACATTTTACGCGTTGCTATGTTGTGATAATTTGTATGTTTTCCTTCAGGCCAAATTATTTAGTTCAATACAAAAGAATGGTTACAAATTTATGTATTTATCAGCGCGACCTATTGGACAGGTTAGTTATTTCATGTTAGTCGTTCATTTCGAATCGTTCAGAATCATTCAGCATTTTTTTTCTCCACCTAGGCTGAATTAACAAGACAGCATTTACGAAATGTCGTGCAAGAGAATTTAGGATTGCCCGATGGTCCTTTGTTTTTATCTCCGAGTTCACTTATCAAGGCTTTTCACAGGTGTGTCAATATCGTTCTGAATATAAGAGGCGGGCAGGTTCATGTATGTGAATCACGAAGCTTTGAAAGAGCTAAGGGAATTTTTCTACGCACATAAAAACGCACAAGTTGTTACAGGTCTGCAAACAAGTTGTTACAAATCTGTTCACAAGTTGTCGACAAGTTGTGTTCGCACTGCTTGTTCCTAGTTGTTGTAACAAATTTGGAACAAGTTGTTAACAACTTGTAACAAGCTTGATGCCACTATCAGACTTGTTACAAGGTTGATCTAACAAGTCTGATACAGTCTTTGTAACAAGTTTGGAACAAGCTGTTAACAACTTGTAACAAGCTTGATGGCATCAGACTTGTTACAAGGTTGTTCTAACAAGTCTGATACAGTTTTTGTAACAAGCTTGATGGCATTATAAGGCTTGTTACAAGGTTGTTCTAACAAGTCTAATACAGTCTTTGTAACAAGTTTGAAACAAGCTGTTAACAACTTGTAACAAGCTTGATGACATTATCAGACTTGTTACAAGGTTGTTCTAACAAGTCTGATACAGTCCTTGTAACAAGTTTGGAACAAGCTGTTAACAACTTGCAACAAGCTTGATGGCATTATCAGACTTGTTTCAAGGTTGTTCTAACAAGTCTGATACAGTCCTTGTAACAAGCTTGATGGCATTATCAGACTTGTTACAAGGTTGTTCTAACAAGTCTAATACAGTCTTTGTAACAAGTTTGGAACAAGCTGTTAACAACTTGTAACAACATTGATGGCAGTATCAGACTTGTTACAAGGTTTTAACAAGTCTGATACAGTCCTTGTAACAAGTTTGAAACAAGCTGTTAACAACTTGCAACAAGCTTGATGGCATTATCAGACTTGTTACAAGGTTGTTGTAACAAGTCTGATACAATCCTTGTAACAAGTTTGGAACAAGCTGTTAACAACTTGTAACAAACTTGATGACATTATCAGACTTGTTACAATGTTGTTCTAACAAGTCTGATACAGCCCTTGTAACAAGCTTGATGACATTATCAGACTTGTTACAAGGTTGTTCAACAAGTCTGATTTTGTCCTTGTAACCACGAGCTGTTAACAACTTGTAACAAGCTTGATGGAATTATCAGACTTGTTACAAGGTTGTTCTAACAAATCTGATGCAGTATTTGTACCAAGTTTGGAACAAGCTTGATGGCATTATCAGACTTGTTACAAGGTTGTTCTAACAAATCTGATGCAGTCGTGATATAACAAGACTGTTACAAGGTTGACCACACAAGGTTGTAGCAGTATTGTTATTGTCAACTTGTAACAAGCTTGGTGGCATTATCAGACTTGTTACAAGGTTGTTCTAACAAGTCTGATGCAGTCATGATATAACAAGAATGTTACAAGGTTGACCACACAAGGTTGTAGCAATATTGTTATTGTCAACTTGTAACAAGCTTGATGGCATTATCAGACTTGTTACAAGGTTGTTCTAACAAGTCTGATACAGTCCTTGTAACAAGTTTGGAATAAGCTGTTAACAACTTGTAACAAGCTTTATGACATTATCAAACTTGTTACAAGGTTGTTCTAACAAGTCTGATACAGTCCTTGTAACAAGCTTGATGGCATTATCAGACTTGTTACAAGGTTGTTGTAACAAGTCTGATACAGTCTTTGTGACAAGTTTGGAAGAAACTGTTAACAACTTGTAACAAGCTTGATGACATTATCGGACATTTTGCAAGGTTGTTCTAACAAGTCTGATACAGTCCTTGTAACAAGTGTGGAACGAGCTGTTAAGAACTTGTAACAAGCTTAATGGCATTATCAGACTTGTTACGAGGTTGTTCTAACAAGTCTGATATAGTCTTTGTAACAAGTTTGGAACAAGCTGTTAACAACTTGCAACAAGCTTGATGGCATTATCAGACTTTGCAAGTCTGATGCAGTCCTGATATAACAGGAATGTTACAAGGTTGACGACACAAGATTGTAACAATATTGTTATATCGTGACTGTATCGGACTTGTTGGAACAACCTTGCAACAAGTCTGATAATATCAGCACGGTTGTTAGAAGTTGTTAACAGCGTGGTCAAAACTTGTTGATAACTTGGGACAAGCAGTGCGAACACAACTTGTTGACGGCTTGTTGGCAGACTTGTTACAAGATGTGATATTTTTGCGTGCGAGAACCTCACACGCGTAAGAACCTCACAGCTTGTCAACAAGATGTGTTCGCACTGCTTGTTCCCAGTTTTTGACAAGTCTGGAACAAGTTATCATCTTGTAACAAGATTGGCGAGGTCAACAGACTCGCAACAAATAGTTCCAACAAGTTTGATATCGTATGCACGTAACAAGTTGTTAACAAGTTGATGACAACAAGCTCGTAGCTAGCAACTTGTTATGACCACCCTCTATTAAAGTGCATATGACATGAAATTTCTTATTTTCTTAAACGAAAGAACTCTTTAAAGCTGTAGTGTAACTTATTTTTCAGTTTCTTGTTTTTATGGTTTGTTCCCGAGATATTTCAATTTGTTTGATATGTAAATTAGTGTGAATATGTCCGCTAATTTATGACGTCATGTTGGTTGCAAGCTCAACTTACACTGGCTATAAATCTATTAACTCCAAAAACTGTAGATACCTGTTCGCGTTTTTCTACAGTGTTTCATCACATTTACCGGTGAGTGAAGTTTGAAATTATCATCTTGGATGATAGCAGTGATATTCAACCGTTTTGAAGAGCTTGCAACCAACATGACGTCATAAATTAGCGGACATATTCACACTCATTTACATATCAAACAAATTGAAATATCTCGGGAACAAACCATAAAAACAAGAAACTGAAAAGTATGTTACACTACAGCTTAAGGAGTTCTTTCATTTAAGAAAATAAGAAATTCCATGTCATATACACTTTAATCTTGTTGGAACAACTTGTAGCAAGTCTGTTACCGTCATCAGCCTTGTAACAAAGTGATAACAACTTGTTCCAGACTTGTCACAACAACTGGGAACAAGCAGTGCGAACACATCCTGATATTGGCTTTACAACAATCTTGTTGCAACTTGTTTGCAGATCTGTGACAACTTGCGAGTTTTTACGTGTTGGTATTAAGATCTTCAGGCAGTGCTGATATTTTTATTTGCTTTTCATCCTAGAGAAGTGATTGAGAAAAAACCGGAAGATTTCAAGATTCCATGTTTGAGAAACATCCGCAAATTGTTTCCATCAAAAAACGATCCTTTCTTCGCTGGCTTTGGAAACAGAACGAACGTAAGTTAATTTGTATGTTAATTTGAAGTCATTTTTGTGCAATGACTTCAAAGTTTTATAGAAATATTTTTTTTATCATTTGCAGGATGTTTTGTCATACCGTGCCGTCGGCATAACTGTGCAAAGAATTTTTACAATAAATCATAAAGTAAGGTTCCTATATAGAATTATTCAAACTTTAATTCAAATTAATCGCGTGATAAAACATCAATTGTTGGATTTTAAACTGTGATGTTTTAATTTGGTTGGGTATCTTTTTTAGGGTGAAGTAACAAACGAATTTACAAATGCATTCCAATCTTCGTAAGTCTTAATAACTTATCTTTACATTAAATGGCTAATCTACCATCTGATTTTTATAGACGACTTTCATTATCAGAGCTGCAAAGTTACTCCTCAAATAGGAATTATGTATAATAACGATTGCAGGACTTCACAAGTTCAAAAAGCTCGTCTTGTTTCAATTCGTATTTTGAATTTCAACATGACATTATTCAAACTAAAGCGTGAAAGTTGATGAGAGTTTGCAGTCACGCATTGTAACGGGGGGCATTTCAAGCTCTAGATTAACAAAATAAAGGTTTGATGAATGTTCCAACCATGTTTTAACTTATGGCCAGGCTGATTTTCAAGCTTGCCCGGTGTGGATATACACTCAGAGTAACATCACAAGCATCATATTTACCTGAGTACATTACACCAACACAGAAAAAATTCATGGTATATATTCTGTTCTATAGCTACACTGAAATGCAAGATTTTGTCGACCAAATGTTTCCCCCATATCTGGGAACCACCAGTCTAGTCGCCTCGGACGAATTTAGCACATTCACTTTCTGGAGGATGCCGCTGACCATAGTGAACGACGACGAACCTTTGGAACAAACGCCATCAGCGCTGGTCGCCAAGGCAACAACATAATCAGGTTTGAGCTACCCATAACATTAGCCTGCGATCAGGTGTTCTGTTGGAGCCCGATTGTGTAGGTTGAACCACTGATTTGAACATAGACTGGATAGCGCAACTCATTGTTTTACTGGGACAGAAATTGTAGCCATTTAAAATCCGTCATCACTCAACGCCATGATACGACTTGTCAAAAACATCACTTGCTTTATGAAAGAGGCCTCCTATTTGTGCAATCGCCTGTTCGCGGGTCAGCCATACGCCTGGATAAAACTATATATAATATAGAAGAATTTAAGTCCAGAGACATGAAAAAATCGGGCTAAAATTTTTGTCTTGAATTTTTATAGGAACATTTTTAACGTTGTGTATCGAAATTCTATGCACAACTTATTTCAAATTTTCGAGGAAAAAATTAATTTGTATAGTGCTATAGTTTAGGTAATTTTTATTCAAAATAATGGATATTTAACAAATGTCTAGTTCACAGTGTTGTTGAACTTGGATTGCAATATATTCATGAGAAAAACCAAACATTGCGTTCAAGCGAGATTTGAACTCGCATAATCAGCGAATCGCGCTGACGCTTTGTGGAGAGCACAATTTCAAATCCAAATTTAAGCGCACGGGATATGCTCGCGATTTGTCAACTTAAATACTATTCTGACAATGGCAGCAGTGTTCAAATATATTCAACATAAACGATTGTGAAATATACCTTCCTTGAAATATTCTATAAGGGAGCAATGATTACCTCGGTTGAAATTAATTTCAGAAGAAGAAAGTATGACGACTAAACATTTCGAATCAGTCAAAATATTGAGAAATTTTCATCAAATTTTTGATCATGGATTTTTTTGCCTTGATCACGATGTCCATACCGGTCGAAAACTGGACGGTTTCCCACGAGACCAGCTATTTGCGAGAGACCGCGATCGACATTTGGTTTCTGAAAATGATTATACCAATGGAAGCCCAAGGTCTAAGAAATTGGAAAGGTGAACTATTAACTTGGTAAGTATATCATGTGGTTTATTTAGAGTAGATTGAACTTGCTTTGTTTTCCAAATGGTTGTTCATACAGTATATCTTTAGTTTCAGGACATGTTTCGCTACCCTAACAGCTACTTATGTGCAGAAGATATCAGACTTGTTGGGACAACTTCGGTTGCGAGTCTGTTGGCCTCATCAACCTTGTTACCAGATGATGACAGCTTGTTCCAGGCTTGACAAAAAATAAAAATTGAATCTTAACAGCTTGAATCTTGACAACAACTTGGAACAAGCAGTGCGAACACATCTCGCTGAAAAGCTTTGAGATTTCTACACGGTATAACGGCTCAAATCCAGGTGAATTTCACGTGATTTTCACGTGAATTCCAGGCCGTTTCACCAGATGGTAGCACAAGACTGGCACATAAAGATGGTCTCATTTAGTTTGGTCAGGTTTCCAGTGAGTTGCCCAAGTCACATTGGCCTACCCAAACAATGGTTTTCATCACGGGCAATTGTGTCAACGTTGCTGATCGGAGAATGGAATAGAGTTATTTGCTGGACGAGGAGGAAATCGTCATAGACGTTTGGGACATCGGGGCCATCGTGCCTCGTGGAAGTAGAGCAGACTCGACAGTCCTAAATTGGAGCGATCGGCCAAGACAGGTTTATAAGAAATGTTTCAACGACGAAGAAAAAAGCAATGGCAGTTCTAGTTTCCAGAACATAACCCCAGGTTTGTCACAAGTTTGTCACCAGTATAGAGCGTTTGTACATGACGTCACAGCCCCCATGTTGGTATTCCAATTCAAAAGAATTTTAATTGAGACTCTTTTGTCTGGAACACATGCAACATGGCCGCCCTGGCCTTTCGTTGCGTCGCTCCCTGCCAGTGGGAAATGAGTGCAAACGCCGTATAGTACGACTGAACATAACGTAATAAAGTAGATTCTGTTCAGAAGTGTTGAACCATTTAAGGCCCCCGTACAGGTAATTTTTCCTTGACAAGTTAATTTTATTTGCTCGTGCGTAAAAATTGACAATTTTTCTTGCCATGCAAGCATACCGTTTATGAGTTTATCCATCGGGCAAAATGACTGAAAGTTCTTAGTTCTTAATGGAGTTGCTAGGCAGAAAGCTCTAGCGTTTGTTCGCTTTGATACCTGACGAATTTTAAAATTAACTCTCAACGACTTTGACCTTGGGTTTAGCTAATTTGAATATTTTTAATGTCTCACTGAGCAGACTGAATATAGCAAAAGTCCGTTTAAAATTGAATACCTTAATCAAATTAGGCACAGCCAATTTCGTAGCTGTATATGAATATTAATAGTAATACATTCAAAATGCTACCTAACAACCTTTAAAACTGCGAACATTTGCCCTGTCTTTGTTTCAAAATAACATTTATCAAAGGACAAAGCCTTGTCGAGTATCTCGTGTATAGTTAACACAGCCGTACAAACAGTGTCAAATAACAATAAGTCAATATGCAATTACGTAATATATTAGCTTAAACAATTTAAAGGTCTCAACTGTTAACCATTCGTCTTAAATATAATACGAATCCTTGTTATTCAACGTGAAAATTGGTTGAAAATACAAGCAAATATAGTAAGGTTATGGTTCTGTCACGTTAATTCATCATTTTATAATCCTATTTCACAATCTCGATATTTTTATGGTCTATTGACTTATTGCGCAACGTTTAATATGCACACACTGTGATTAAGAACCTTTTATGCACATGTTAAAATATTCTGAACTTTGCACGCGATTTTGTGTTTGCTTGAAATCGATAAAATCGTTGGTAAAAGAAGAGATTTTTTGGTCTGTTTTTGAAACAATGCGTCAGTGAGTTTGTGGTTAAGGTAGGTTAAAACATACACAATGTTTTTGAGGCATAATTTTATGTATTTCGCAATGATGTCAATGTTATGAATTTGATAGCATTGTTAACAAGCAGACATATTTGTATGATTCTGAAATCAGACAGTTTCCGCTCTTGTATACATGTTCAGTTATTTGAGTATTTTTAAAAGCATTTTTGTTATCCTTTATACCATTAGAGTATTTTGAAAAGCAAAATGGCAACGGCACTTTATGGTTTAAACAAATTCTTTGAAAATGATTATTATAATGAAAATTGTCTCCATTATTTATTGTGAATACATTAAGCACTCTTTCAAAGGTCAAGGACACAAGGTCTTGCCTTTTGGGGGCGAATTTATAGTTAATTTTGAGAACTATTAGTCACGGAATAAACACAAGCTGAATTTGCACGTTTGAATACAATATGATAACACGATATATTTATTATTTATCGCCCAGTTCAGGTTTTCGCCAACTGTTATTATAGTTAATGAGGAATATTTTCGGCAGATGACGTGTACAGCGTATAAATGTTTATTTGTTCATCTAAAATGCTATAAAGCCCCGGTCAAATGCGGATGAGAATTGGCAGCACGTATTGTTACTGAGGACATTTCATTCTCTATAGTCACATTGGCAATAAAAAATTAGTTTAGTTCATTCGAAGCAACTCTTAAAACTATATATTAAACTCTATTACAGATTTTTTATATCTTCCTTAGACAGTTTTCAAAATATTTCGACTGAAAAAAGTGAGCTGTTCGCCATCTTGGTCCTTGGATTATCGAGGGTATGCATGTAACGTCAAGAGAGGGGTCACGCTATTTTTTATCTTGAGAGTAAGCGATCAATATGGGTCCAAAACGTCGTATCTGGTTGCTGTCATGTTACTCGATCTTTTTACATGATTAACCCAACTCCTGACGTCATTAAAACCATAGTTAAAATGAGGTGAAGAATTAGTCCAAGGACCAAGATGGCGGACAGCTCATTAATTTCGGTCTAAATATTTCAAGAACAGAGGGCACAGAGGCAGAGTAGTTTTTAGGTTCACTTATATTAAGTGCTATAAAAAGCGTTTTTTATACATGTAAACAACGTTCTAGTGAGTTATTTCATATAAAAAAAACTTGGCACTTTAAATATGGTGTCACATTGCTGATTTGCTAAAACATAACATGGCTAGGCGGTCCATTTGGAAAATGCAGCATTTTGATTGGTTCGTGAGCGGTCGGTAACCACTCCCTGATCTCATATGTAGTATGGACCAATATTATAAAGATGGACTACCAGGGCATTTTTTAAGAAATTACAACTACTGGGGCTAAGCCTCAATGAGGGCCTTTTCCTCACACAGTTACGCGTACATAAAGACCATGCTATGCTGACTTTTATAACATGGAATGTGAGAGGATATGAGAAACCAGGTAGATGAAGCTTTTTCAACAAGGTCAAGGATGACTTTTTACTAATGATCAAAAGGGACCAGCTCAGTCATCTGAAAATATTGCTTCACTACTAGTGGGGCAAGCAAAGGGCCTACTGGGGCCCCAGTAGTTATATAGTTAAAAAATGCCCTGTCAGGGTCGCTCGCGTAAAAATCTTAAATAACTCTTTTCCCAGTAAAGAGACTAGAAATATGTGATCTTGCCAATAACCTAAAATATGATTTTTTGGCAAGCGCATAATGTTTGGGTTATTCATATATAATGTAATGCATCTTTAGAGTAATATATAATAGTGAATATTGATTGGTTAATCAGTACTTTACGAAAAAGTTGACTTGCGACGAACTTTTCATTTTGATACGCGAATACACCCAGAAGTAACACCGCGGAAAAACGTCTGCGCATGCACCAAATTATGAAAATATGGCGGGGAATTTGAATATCAATTTCTAAAACAAAACATGCTTATTAATTGGTCAAAAATTAGTAAAACAAACGAGAAAATATAGCAAATGGGTAG